>JAXQQM020074667.1:0-12422 GCA_034641835.2 Pinus albicaulis | reverse complement strand
TATCTGCTCAACTTAGTGTTTCTAAATTGAGGTCATAAATTGTCAACCAGGGCTAGTAAACTGTTGAAGTGAAGTGCACTATATGTGCCTAGGTATTTGTTTCTCACTACGTTGTGTTTAGTGTTTTTCCAATGTTTTTGGTTTTGTGTTTTTATTCTAAGAGGAAAAGAACTAAGTTTTGGCAAAGAGAAGTTGTTGGTCACACATAAACAGAGAAAAACCTATTCTAAATTATGTATGGCACTTGAGAACAGAAAATGCAATACTTTAACAAGAAAAATAACTCATAGCAAGAACTCAATAACTCACAACATGAACTAAATAACTCATAACATGAACTAAATCCCATTCATTCATTAGAAATATGTTGGAATATCTTGAGAAAAGGATATTTTTAATGCAATGAGGTTCTTCTAAGTAAACAGTGACTTACAATATCACAAAAATCTCATCCATGGTTAGAAATTTATTGGAACACAATTGGAAAGGATTATTTGTAGAATAGTAAGGACTTATACTCTAAATTAACCTATGACACTGAAATTAATCCATTCTGCAACTTAAATTGTCACTACTAAGCCTTATTCAGAAGTTATAAGTCTTTTGGAATAGTTTTGGGAAAAAGGCTATTTGTACAATTATAAGAGATTGCAGAACAGTCAAGGCCTTGAACTGATATCACTAATTCCTGTCCATATGATGATGTGTTGGAAGAGATTAATAACAAGAGTAGTATGTAAATAGTGAAGGCCTTGAAGTCTAATGGAACAAAACTAGCATACAACTGACTAATAAAACTAAAAATACAATGGATAAAGCTGAACTAAAATGCAATCATTCAAACTTGAAATACAGTGACCACAACTATATTAGAATGCCATTAGTCTAACTTGAAATACAGTGAATAGAAACTGAACTAGTGCACCATTAATCTCCGAAGTATTACAACTAAACTTATAATGCAACTAATCTCTAAAATATTACAACCCTGTCTCGTTCAGTATTAGTGATGTTTTGGAACAATTCGGAAGAACAAGTCTATGTTTAACAATTGATGTAATTGAGCACAAAAACGTAAAGTTCAGAAAAAGGCAACTAATTCCTAAAATACTACAGTTATATCTCATTCAATATTACTGATATTTTGGAATAATTCGTAAGAACAAGACTAGACTGTAGCATCCAATGCAAGTGAGTATAAAACACAAAGTTCAGAAAATTGCTTAAACTAGGAATGCAACAAGGCTAAAGTTAATTATCTAAAAAATGTGCACAAAGATCCTCGGGCAGTAGGGGCCGTCTACCACCGTATTATCATACAAATCTCCTCAATATTGCCTCAGATCTTGCAATAAAGTGTTACTTATTTCATTAAAGGAAAAATACTTTAAAAACAGAGTATTACGGTCTTCTGAGATCTAGCAACAAAACATCAATATCGATCCTATTTCTCAGTTTCCTGAGTCATTCTTATAAGAAAATTACATAACTTCCCTTCAGATAAAATAGGAATAAATTTCTTTCCCAACTAAAATCAAATTAGAACTCTGGTGGAGGTCTCATACTGTGATTAAAGACATCTGTACAGTCCTTGTCCTATTAGAAGTCTATCTCTTAGTTTTGGTTTCCCACATGCATAACCACCTGTAGAATTCTGATTAGACTTCGTAGGGATCAAGGAATGATGTGGATGAAGTCTGGAATTCACCCATATGCATTTTTCTTTGAGGTGACACCTGGAACCTGTGAGAACATGAAGACAGCTGTGGAATCGACAACTAGCTACAGAATGGCTGCATTCTGTAGCTAAGTTTAGTCAAAAATTACTACAACAACAAAACCATGAAAATATAGCAATTCAGTCATTGTATTCATTCCTAAAGTGTCTTTAACCAATCCTATTGACCATTTAAGCCTGTAATTGATAAGGGACAAAGGAAATGAAGTGAAATTTGGTGAAGGGAAAGGACATCTTTGGGGCTCAACATACCCCCACTGCAAAGTTTTTGCATGTCCTCGTGCAATAAACTCATATATTTTGAGACTTCTGCTAGGACATCTAAGCTCCTTCTTCTGATTTGCCTAATATTTAATGGCCTCCTAGGCTTCTTTATGACCAACTTGAATCTCAAATTTATAAGTGCCCTGCTCAACTTTTTGTTTTTCTTCTTCAATTTCTCACTAGCCTTGTACAACTTTTCCATTTGCAAAGAGAGAGTTGTATTCATATCACTTTTAAGCTTAACCTGATCCCTTAAAATGTCATTCTCATTCTTGATATGCCTATTGAGTACTTCTAACTCATATTTATCTCTTCTTAATATATCAATTGCATATTCTAGTGGGCTAGGAGTTCTGTCTCTACTTTCTGAGGCTCTCTTCTCTAATGTCTCAACATAATTATAAATTTTTTGTTGTGCTGGGTCTATCTCCGGAGTTTCTTCATCAAGATCCTCTTCATATTGGTACTCAGGTGATCTAGCAGTTGGTGTCTCTTCATCCTCAATGTTTATGATTCTTGTTTGTCTAATCCCTGTTTTCTTCAATATACCTCTAAGTCTGTGGCTTCGTCTTGGTTGAGATGGTCCTTCACCTCTCTCCTTGGAATACCTTCTTATCATCTTCTCCTTTTTACGCTGTTTCCTAATTTTAGTCAATTTCTCAGAAATTTTCTCTTCACTGTACTCTTGTATAGAATTACCAATTTTAGTTTCAACAGCTTCGGAAATTTTCCTTCTCCTGCTTCTTCTTCTAGGCTTGCCTTCAGATGGAAGTTCCTTGGGTTCTTCAAAGTGATTCCTTACTAGAAACTCATCCCAATTGTCTCCCACTTTTCTCAAATGATGTTCAATTAGGATTTTAACTAGGCTGTGGTGGTACAAAGTGGTTTCCAGGAATTGAACCCTCTTTTGTACATTAGAGGCCATTCTCTTCATACTATGAAGTAGGAAAAAGGGTAAATTAATTTCTTCATCTAAGAAATGCATCATTAACCGAATATGATAAACATAGAGGGTACCAAACCTTCCCTCACAAGTCATAAACTTTTGCAAAATGAGCAACATATTCCGCCATTTATTCTTCAGTGCTGAGCTAGGAATGCCCTTATTAAAAATGGAAACATCCATACCTAGTGTTTTAAGCATTTTCCTCCATGCCTCATTATGAAATTCCCTATTTTTGAACCACCGTTCTCCTTGCCTGGGTAATTCCGCTTCTTCTACAATAAAAAATTCTATAATAGTGAATTTAACATCCCCTATTTCGACTTCTGCTCCATTGAAGGACCGTGCAAATGTTTTATTTACCTATTTATGAAAACCATTGAATTTTTCCAAAAATTGTAACCACCCAGCCTGCTGTAGCATTTCTCTAATTTGTGGGTAACCCTCTAATTACTTGATTCCAACTAGTTCGGATCTTACTATGAGACCCATGGCTTCTCTTCTCAACCTTCAATTTACTTCTCTTCTATCCACGATGAAAATGGATATTAAAGACTTGTTTTTACCCCAAAGGTTCTTTCTCTATTTATGCAGTAGGAATTAGCTACAGAAGGATGATATGAAGAGGTTATAGAATGAGTGAAATGTGGTGAGGGTGATTTACACAAATTAATGAGTTTGAGAGCCATCATGGGAGAAAATACTGCGGAAACATTTCGTGAGAAATTAAAAATCATCACTGAATACTTCGGCTGGTGACGTGACCGAATAGGTCACTTTAGTACTTTAACCGTTAAGTTTTAAATGATGATTTGAAATGGCAGAGTGGAAGGGATTTCATCCAAAGTTTTTTTATGATAGGTTTAATAGGCATGATCAACACGAATAATTAAAACAACTTTTTGAATCATACATGACCTAACTATACTATATCTTTCATATTATGTCATCATAATAATTTTACAACTTTACCTTTGCCTTTCCTTTAATTTTTTTGTGGTTTTGAAATTCTTTGTCCTCCTTTGAAAATCATTGATTCTTCAGTATTTATAACTCCTTTGGTTTTTCTTTTTGTCATAGGTGTGCAGGATAAATTTGCTGCTGATCAAATGATTATTGGATAGTTTCCTTCTGGATATTTGGCTGTAGAATGTCTAGCTGGCTGCAGAATGTCTGACTGGCTGCAGAATGTACCTGTAGGAACTTTGAAACATGGAATGGAATGTTGTATGAATGGATCATGAAATATAGTGAAATGGATCAGGAGTGAAGTGAAATGTAATGGAATGAAATGAATCACAATTGTGAAATGGAATGAAACATAAAAAGTGGTCTGCAACTCATGATTTGTAACACTCAATCTTGTAGAAAGAGATCAAATTTAGAAATCTGAGATGGAAATGAAATGGACCATGTAATGGAGTGAATGGAGTATGGATGAATGGAATGAATGAAATATGAATGAATGGAGCGAATGAAATATGAATGAAGTGAGACATAATGGAGTGAAACCTTATGATTTTGTAATGACTACTTGCAGAAAAAAACAAATTTGAAAAGCTAAAGTGTCAGAAGAATTCTGATTTTCACTTTATATTTTCTATATAAACATGCTAATCAGTGATTAGTTTTCATGTTTATACTTTTTTTTTTTATACTTTTAAATTCAGAAAATTAAACTAAGTTGATGAAGAAGAAAAATTCTTCTTCATTAACTTCACATCACTATTTTCCTGGAATCTCTTGACAAATTATTCTCTTGAAAGTGGCTTATGATACAGCTTCAATCTATGACCATTTACAAGAAAAGTGACCTTCTCTCCATCTATTGTCCTGATTTTTATTGTTTCGTTGTCAAAAATTCTTATAATTTCATATGGCCCAAGCCAATGTGTTTGGAATTTACCTTTAAAATCCTTGAACTTTGAATCAAACAAGAGAGCCCAGTCACCTTATTTGAACTTATTTTCCTTGATGTACTTATCATGCCATCTAGTCCTTTGTTGTTGGACAATACTTGTTTTCTGAACTGCATCTTGTCTGATCTCATCCAATTCATTAATCTGCTCCAATCTGTGCTTTTGTGCCTCTGTTAGATCAAGTCCTAGCTGAACTGCCATTTTAAAGGTTTCAATCTGAAACACTATGGGAAACAAAACTTGTTTTCCATAAAAAATTTCATAGGGAGTATGACCTATTGTGCTTCTCCATGTAGTTCTATAGGCCCACAAAGCTTCAAGAAGCCTGTCTGCCCAATCTCTTCTATGTAAATGGACAGTATTTTTTAGGATCCCTTCAATGACTTTATTGGTAGATTCCACTTGACCATTTTCTTGTGGATGATAGGGAGTATATTTTCTGTGTCTGATTTTGTACCTCTCCATCATTTGTTCCACTAGCTTTGATGTAAATTGAGCTCCTTGATCTGTAACAATTTCCCTTGGGACACCAAAACAAGCAAAAATATCCTCAAAAAGAAAATTAACTACAGTTGCTTCAGTAGCAGAAAGTAATGGCTTGGCCTCTACCCATTTGGTAACATAATCAGTGAAAACTAATATATATTTCTTTTGTCTTGATGGAGGACTAATAGGTCCTACAAAATTGAAAGCCCATTTTTCAAAAGGTTCAATATGTACCTGAGGCTGCAATGGCACTCACCTGAAGGAGAAGGTTTCCCTACCCTTTGGCAATTGTCACACCTTTTGACATACTCTTTAGCATATTTAAAAAGGGATGGCCAATAATATCCTAAATGAAGGATCTTATAATTTGTCCTTTTATCAGCAAAGTGTCTGCCACAAGGTTCATCATGACATGCATTGAGGATCTCAGGCATCTCATCTTCCCGAACACATCTCCTAATGATAAAATATGGACCTGTTTTGTATAACTCATTAGAAACCCATGAATATTTTTCACTGTCATAAATGATCTTTCTTTTGTCTCTTGCATTCATTATTGAAGGACATTTCCTTGAAACTAAATAATTAGCAATGTCAGTAGACCAAGGAGTTTGAGTAGAAATTGCAAAAAGATATTCATCAGGGAATTGATCTTCAACTGGGGTATTGTCTTTGATGTTTTGGAGTCTAGATAGGAAATGAGCTACTGTGCTTTGTTTTCCAGGCCTATCTAGAATGGTAATGTTAAATTCTTTTAAAAGCAATAACCATCTTATGACTCTGCCATTAGTAATTGATTTATTCATTAGATATCTAATTGCAGAGTGATCTGTGTGAACAAAAGTTTCATAGCATGTTATATAGTGTCTGAATTTGTTTATGGCATGAACAACAACTAAAAAATCTTTTTCAGTTACAGTATAATTTAACTCTGAAAGAGTCAAATTTTTACTTGTATAATAGATGGCATAAGGAATCAAGTCTTTTTGTCCCAATACTGCTCCTAGAGATGTATCTGAGGCATCTGTTGAAATATGAAAAGGTAACTTCCAGTTAGGTCCCCTTAAAATAGGTGCTTTAGAGATTTTTGTTTTCAGGGTCTCAAAGGCTAACTGGAAATTAGGATTCCACTTGAATTCATAGTCCTTGGTAAGTAATTTGAAAAGTGGAGATGCTATCTTGGTGAAGTTTTATATAAACCTTCGATAATATCCTGTAAATCCTAGAAAAATCCTAACATCTTTTTGACAACTTGGAATAGATAAGTTAGAGATGACTTCAACTTTTGACTCATTAACTCTAATCCCATCCCCTGAAATGTGATGTCCTAAAACAATTCCTTCAGTAAACATCATAAAACACTTCTCATGACTTAGTGAAAGATTTTCTTCTTTACATCTCTTTAAAAAAATTTCCAAGTTTTCTAAAGCTTCTTCAAATGTGTTTCCATAAACTGTGAAATCATCCATATATACCTCTACAAAATCATGTATTAGATCTGAAAAAATTCCTAGTACTGCCCTTTGAAACGTTGCAGGTGCATTGCATAATCCAAATGGCAATACTCGGTAAGCATAGGTACCCCAAGGACAGGTAAATGTGGTTTTGTCTTGATCTTCAAGTGCTATTTGGATTTGATTATAACCACTAAACCCATCTAAAAATGAGAAGTACTTTTTTCCAGCTAATGTATCTAACACCTAATCTATGAAAGGTAGGGGAAAATGATCTTTAAGAGTAGCTTTGTTTAATTATCGGTAGTCAATACATACCCTCCATTTACCATTTTTATTTGGCACAATTACCAAAGGAGAAACCCACTAACTATCTAAAATGGGATAGATAAAGTTAACATTTAAAAATTTCTGCAATTCTTCTTTAACAATTTCCCTAAGATTTGGATTCATCCGTCTTTGAGGTTTTCTGATTGGTTTACAATTTTCCTCTATATAGATGTGATGAGTGCAAGTATTGGGGCTTATCCCTTTCATATCATTGTACTCCCATGCATATGCAGAAGAATGTCTCAGTAATATCTTGACTAGCTCTGCTTGTTGAGATTTCTCTAGGTTCTTGTTTATGTTTAAAGTTTTGCCTGGAAATATCTCAATTGTAGAGCTGCCAAATTTATCCATGGAATAGGGGGACATATGTCTTGATGATAAAAACTCAATGTTGGATTCTTCTTGAAATTGTTCATGTTTGTCTTCCAAAGAGGATTCAAATTTTTCTAAGGTATTCAAAATCTGGCTATCTTCACTAATTTCTGAAATTGTGAAGAGAGGTTGTAAATATTCTTCATCCTCTATCCATTGAGTATCATCCAATTCTGTAATTTTTTTTTTTGAAGGATACAAGGTAAATTTCTTGGTTGAACTACCATCAGAGATGTACATATCACCGGATCTACAACTAATGAAAGCATCAGCTGTAGCTAACCAAGGTCTTCCTAATATAATAGGATGCCCTCCTAGATTATTCTTAGGAGTTAGGATCATAAAATCCATAGGATACTCCCAAGAATCTAGGGACACTGGAATGTCTTCTATTACCCCAGCAGGTTTGATCATAGATCTATCTGCTAATTGTAATATTGTTGGTGTAAAAATAAGATTAAGAAGTTTCAGTTTATCCATGATTTGTCTACTCATGATATTGATTGCTGCTCCTAAATCAATAAGTGTGTTTTGAATTTTAGTTCCATTGATGTGTATTTTAACAACTGGATTTCTTGGGTCTAGATACTTTGGAATAGAAATATTACCCATCATGATGTCTGCTATTTTTCGTGCCAGTTGAATTTTCTTTGTCTCTCTTATTCTTTTTCCTTTTTCTTCATGCTTAACTCCTTTATTGTCTTTGCTAACATTGGAATTTCTTTGATAGCTTGTAATAATGGGATCTTAATACAAACATTTCTCAGCGCATCTAGGAAATCATAATTAGGCACCATAATTTGTTTTTCTACACCCCTATCAATTTGTAATCTTTCTGGAAAGGGAGGTGTAGAGGTGGATGTTGATGGATGCTCTAATATAGGAGTTGAAATTATAAGCTCTTTTTGTGTTGATTTTTCGATGTTTGGGTCTTGAAAATATGTGTCTTCTTTAAGACTTTTATTTACCCATAGAGAATCTTCCTCAGAATTGTCTTGCTCTTGTATGATTACAGAATGTTTCCTCTTTTCAAGTATTCTTCTAGACCTAATTTGAACATCACTAAGGTCTAAAGGAGTGATCAAATAATTTGGAAATTGTTGGCCTTCTATCATGTATGTGTTCTGAGGATTTTTATTGTTGGGGTTTGGTATAAGTTGGGTGGGAAACTAATTTTTTTTCTGAGGAAATGGTAATGGAAGTGGTTGATTGTGATGTTGTATATTTTGAGGATTTTGTTGAACTTTTTGTTGAGGAGGGAAATGTCAATATGGTGGATAGGGTGGTGGATACTGATAATACTGAGAGTAAGCATAGGGATTTTGTGCTCCCTGTGCCCAAGCTTGAGATTGATTTTGAAATTGGGGCCAAGGTTGCTGCCAATAATTCCAATTTGGTAGGGGTTGATTATACAGTTGATCATGGAATCCTTGTGTTTGAGGTCCTTGCCAAGGTCTCCTAGATACAAAATTGAGAGATTCTGTGGAATTTGTAGGAGTTTCCTCCTGAAAGATAGCTTTAAGACCAGGAAGAGAAGGACAGCTCTTGGTCTCATGTTTCTCTGAAAAAATTACACAGGTCTCCACTAATTTTGCATCCAAAGGGCACTCTCTCAAGGCATGCTTCTTTCTACATTTGGGACAAAATATTGCTAAGCCATCAGATTCAGTTTTATGCTTGTTTTGTAACTTAAGGGTGTCTATTTGTTCACTAAGACTCCCCAAGATATTATATTTGAATTCATCAAGCATATCTCCTATTTCTGCCCTACTTACTATCCAAGAAGCATATTTACTTGCCCTTGCAAGAGCAGGGTCTCTTGCTCCTTCTATAGTTTTAGATTTCCCTCTTGAAAGGTTGATACATAATTCAGCTATTTAAGGTAATGTGAGTTGAGATATATCCCCTTTTCCCATCATGTTAAGGATATCTAACCATTCATCCCTAATTTTCTTCAATAAGAGAGCTTTCAAAGTGTCTTGATCTAAGTTTTCCATTTTTTCCCTCTTGATGTTATAGTTAAACCTTTCCAACAAACCTTCCAAATTTTCATCCTCTTTTTGTAACATTTTAAAAACTTCCTCCTTATGGTTGACTGGCATACAGTAATCCAAATACCTCTCTAGAAATACTTTTTTCATGTCTTCCCATGTCCTAATAGAACTGTTGATCAAACTCATAAACCATTTTAATGCTACTCCTTTCAATGTTGAAGGGAACAGTTTAAGTTTTTGGGCATCTTGTAAGTATTCATAGGTTTTACATAGGACTTCAAATTCAAATAAGAATGTTTTAGGATCTTTAGTTTTAAGTCCATAAAAGTTTTGAAGTACAGAGGGTGAAATTTTTTTCATAGTTGCACTGGTTTCTTCATCTACTATAGGAAACCCAAAAGAGCTTCCCATTTCTCTTCTACCTCTTCCTCTACCTCCTTCTCCTTCTGCACCTCTTCCTCCTTCTCCTCTACCTCTACCTCTACCTCTATCCCCTCCAAATAGTGTGTGTTATCCATTAAAGACTCCTCCTCCCCCTTCTTATGCCATAGTTGATTCTTTTGTAGAAGTTGAAAAATTTATGTCCCCATCAAGGGTCTCAGAATCTTCTTCTAAGACAGGTTCAGTGGATAAAGTGGAAGGCCTTTCTAATGGAATATCTGATCTTAAGTCCTATAGAAGTCTAGGATCAGTAAATGATGGAATGTGGGTTTGAGTTGGAGGTGTGCTGGTTCTTGGTCTTGGTGAAACAAGTGGTGTTCTAGGAATCAAGCTTCTGCCTCTTATGAATCTACCCCTTGAGTCTCTTTCTCTATGAATATCATTGTTTTTTGGAGGTAAGAAACAAGGCTACCTAGTTACACTTCACCACCAACTGCGCCAAAATGTCTGCTCAACTTAGTGTTCCTAAATTGAGGTCATAAATTGTCAACCAGGGCTAGTAAATTGTTGAAGTGAAGTGCACTATATGTGCCTAGGTATTTGTTTCTCACTACGTTGTGTTTATTGTTTTTCCAATGTTTTTGGTTTTGTGTTCTTATTCTAAGAGGAGAAGAACTAATTTTTGGCAAAGAGAAGTTGTTGGTCACACTAAAACAGAGAAAAACCTATTCTAAATTATGTATGGCACTTGAGAACAGAAAATGCAATACTTTAACAAGAAAAATAACTCATAGCAAGAACTCAATAACTCAACATGAACTAAATAACTCATAACATGAACTCAATCCCATTCATTCATTAGAAATATGATGGAATATCTTGAGAAAAGGATAAGTTTAATGCAATGAGGTTCTTCTAAGTAAACAATGACTTATAATATCACAAAAATCTCATCCATGGTTAGAAATTTATTGGAACATAATTGGAAAAGATTATTTGTAGCATAGTAACGAATTCTACTCTAAATTAACCTATGACACTAAAATTAATCCATTCTACAACTTAAATTGTCACTACTAAGCCTTATTCGGAAGTTAGAAGTCTTTTGGAATAGTTTTGGGAAAAAGGCTATCTATACAATTATAAGAGATTGCAGAACAGTCAAGGCCTTGAACTGATATCACTAATTCCTGTCCATATGATGATGTGTTGGAAGAGATTAATAACAAGAGTAGTTTTTAAATAATGAAGGCCTTAAAGTTTAATGGAACAAAACTAGCATACAATTGACTAATAAAACTAAAAATACAATGGATAAAGCTGAACTAAAATTCAATCATTCAAACTTGAAATACAGTGATCAGAACTATACTAGAATGTCATTATCCTAACTTGAAATAAAATGAACAGAAACTGAACTAGAGTGCCATTAGTCTAACTTGAAATACAGTGAACATAATCTGAACTAGTGCATCATTAATCTCTGGAGTATTACAACTACACTTATAATGCAACTAATCTCTAAAATATTATAGCCCTGTCTCGTTCAATATTAGTGATGTTTTGGAACAATTCGGAAGAACAAGTCTAGCTGTAACAATTGATGTAATTGAGCACAAAAACGTAAAGTTCAGAAAAAGGAAACTAATTCCTAAAATACTACAATTATATCTCATTCAATAGTAGTGATATTTTGGAATAATTCGTAAGAACAAGACTAGACTGTAGCATCCAATGCAAGTGAGTAAAAAACAGAAAGTTCGGAAAATTGCTTAAACTAGGAATGCAATAAGGCTAAACTTACTTATCTAAACAATGTGCACAAAGCTCCTCGGGCAGTAGGGGCCCTCTACCACCGTATTTAGCATAAAAATCTCCTCAAGATTTCCTCAGATCTTGCAATAAAGTGGTACTTATTTCATTAAAGGGAAAATATTTTAAAAACAGAGTATTACGGTCTTCTGAGATCTAGAAACAAAACATCAATCTCGCTCCTGTTTCTCGGTTTCCCGAGTCATTATTATAAGAAAATTACATAACTAACCTTGAGATAAAATAGGAATTAATGTCTTTCCCAACTAAAATCAAATTAGAACTCTGGTGGAGGTCTCGTACTGTGATTAAAGATATATGTATAGTCCTTGTACTATTAGAAGTCTATCTCTTAGTTTTGGTTTCCCACGTGCATAACCACCTGTAGAATTCTGCTCAGACTTCGTAGGGAGCAAGGAATGATGTGGATGAAGTCTGGAATTCACCCATATGCATTTTTCTTTGAGGTGACACCTGGAACCTGTGAGAACATGAAGATAGCTGCGGAATCAGCAGCTAGCTACAGAATGGTTGCATTCTGTAGCTAAGTTTAGTCAAAAATTACTACAACAACAAAACCATGAAAATATAGCAATTCAATCATTGTATTCATTCACAAAGTGTCTTTAACCAATCCGATTGACCATTTAAGCCTGTAATTGATAAGGGACAAAGGAAATGAAGTGAAATTTGGTGAAGGGAAAGGACATCTTTGGGGCTCAACAACTA
>JAXQQM020075522.1:0-133979 GCA_034641835.2 Pinus albicaulis | reverse complement strand
CACACAATCAAGAAATTACAAGGTGATTTCGAAGAATAAACCCATACAAAATGGTTTAAAACATCTTTAAAAGGAAAAAAAAGGTGATGGATGGTTGAGGATCATTGCGTTAGTTTGCCAATATATTTTTTGTGCATATGGAGTTTCAAGATTAACATATTTATAGAGAAATTAAATGGATTTAGGTTCATAGACTAAGGGAGACATTACTTGTATCTGTTAGAGGTTTGACCTAGACGTTCTACATTCTTCAAGGATGGTTAAGGGAGGGAGATTTCACATAATTTTTGACCGCATGGGTGCCTTGTGCACGTTCGTGCAACCCGTTTGTTGTTTTCTCCCTTGTGCCTTCGTTCGGTCAGGCACGCCATGTCGTTTCGTTTGAGTGCGCCCACCCAAACCTATTTAGGTCGGGTGGTTTCAGTTGAGGGCGCCTACCAAAACGTGTTCGGGCATGGTTCTTAGAGCCACCCAACCAGTAAAATTGAATATATGTCTTGTTGTTGCATATGCACATATTGGTAGTAAAGAGAGATTTTAGTTCATGAGCATATGGCGTGGGAATAAAACCTATGTAATCCCTATGTGTGGGGTTATTTAACCCTATGGCTACAATGTTTGCTATTTGCATATCGGATTGTGTGGGGGTAGATAACTCGTAGCCATATTAGATAGGACCCATTCACTTACGAAGGTTCCCCAAACTCTGCCCCCAGTTTGGCTGATCTTGCTCAGCTTGAAAAATTTGAATTTGCATTGATGATTGATTTTCCTCTCACTCAAATGCAAAAGGAAGATGAATTTAATTTTTTTCCTCCATAATTTCCACATTCAACATCTATTGTAGCTATTCATCTATGCTCATCTGGAATCACCACAAGTTGTACTTTTTTTTTGCAATGGATTCTTGATGTTGATCTCGACGAGATTTTTCCTCCTCAAAAAACATATCATGGTTGTAAGCATGGTTGTGGTATGTTGATATTCAGACGAAAAATACAACTTGTAGCCCTTGATCTGCTAGGTTTTACCTTGATATTAACGGTGGTGTATTCATACTCCTTCTGAATAACCAATAAAAGGTCAAGGAAATTGACCAATATGTTGTCAAGTTTTATCTTATCCATCTCAGGGGCAAGCTGATTTTCAGCTAACTCCACTGATTTTGATCTCAATTTTTTCAGTTTCTTCCTTCTCTCATACGATACCTTAGCCTTTGCCTTTTTATTCCCTTCTAATTTTTTAATAGTGTCATAGTGATGCCAGCCAAATTCTTTGGAAAGCCTTCCTAGCAGATAATACTTGTGAACTAGCTGAAGCCTCAACACTTTTAGAGCATCTGGAATGACCATTCTCTTCTTCCGGTCATATGGTGGGGGAAACCCTTTAAAATCCCTTAGCCTATAAAGTGTTGTAGCACCACTCTTGGTTTTGTGTGGAATAATTCCTCTAATTGCCCAGTAGTCAAATCCTTCTCTTACTTTATTGTCATTTTCCCATACCTAACCAATCAGAGCACAAGAACACTTATTTCTATAAAAGCACCTATAAATTCTCTTAATTTATTGTCATTTACCCATAACTAACCAATGAGAGTACAAAAACACATATTTATATAAAAGCACCTATAGCACTTTTGTGGGTTTCATTAATATCCCTTTAGTTAGTGTGTGCACAGTAACCTAGATCCTAAAGTGATTCTCATACAATGATAATCCACTAGGTGTATTTGTTCTTAAAAAAATATGCATGGATATATTTCCCATTTATGGCCAAGTTCCACCAAAATGGTTCCCCCTACCCACCTAGTAACTACATTACATTTATTTCATGACAAGACTACCCTACAACCCACCAAATTTCTATCATATCATATATTTTGTTCAAGATATAGCTATGTTGGAACAAACTTAGCTCTAGAGCTTAGGATATTTTTCCACCTGTAATGTTTATAAACCAATAGATATAAAATTTCTAAAGCATGTGGGAGCCCTTTTAGTGTCACCTTTCCTATATTGACTACTTCTTAAAAATCATGGAAAATGTCCATAGATGAGTTATCCTTATTAAACAAAAAATTTCATTGAAAATAATCATTCATACCATAACATTAATACTTCCCTTTTAACCACATAAAACTTATTTTTAAGTTACCATAATTGATCTTTAATATCACATAATTAGATTAAAAAATAAACCAAAATCCCTAGTTTATGAAATAAAAATTTAACAATTTTATATAATTAATAATTTAAATAAATGTCTTAGATTTAACCTCATTAATAATTATTTATAATCAACAATACCACTTCTTTACCCAAAACCCTTATTAACCCCAAGAAAAGTCTCACACATTTTATTTAATGGAATTTGAGTGGCCTTAAAAAACACACATATTTCATTTCAAAATGCCAAAAATTTTCAAATATCAAAAGTTTTAATTTCCGTCGTTCATTTCGCTCTGGTTGCATGGTTTGTCCAGGGAAGGAGGGAGGATGCGGCCATACTGTCGCCGGTTTTTATGAAGGATGTAGCCATACTATTGCAGGTTTGGAGGAAGGATGAAGCCATACTGTCGCAGGTTTGGAGGAAGGATGTGGTAAGTAAAGAAATTGATCTCGAGTTCCTGTTGCAAGTCTGCTCTGATACATTTGGTTGAAGTCCAGTGATTTATTTCCTTCTACAGAAAGAATCTACTCTGATACAGCAGATATCGATTGCCTTTGGTCTGATGATCAACAACAATTATCATAATAGTCTTGTGCCTTGTATACAAACATAAATACCTGCCCCGTGGATTCAAATGCCCTTCATTCATCCGCATAGAAGTGGGATTTGGAGAAGTAAAATTCAAGGAAAAGTGGTGAAATCTGAAGAACATGCCATCAAATTCTCCAAAGAAGGTAATCCATGTATTCATTCAATAGTCTCACTGAAATATTTATTTCTATAATGGATTGCCCTAAATATGCAATGGTTTTCATTAATTTTTTGTGTTTATCCAATGATAATGCAATGCCCTTTAGCTTTCTTTAGTTATTTGTTTGCCCATTTGATTTTGTCACTTTCTACTTCTGCCCATTTGGTTATGGTGCATTTTATTAGCTATAAGAATTTTTGGTTGGCTTCTGCGGAAATGGGTACTTGGTTTCTATATGTTTTGGTTTGCTGATATGCCCATTTGGTTACTTTGTCTATGTTATTCTAAGAAGTTCTTGTTTGCATCCGCGACAATGGTTGTTTAGTTTCTCTTTGTTTTAGTTTGCTAATATTCCCATTTGGTTAATATTTCAAATGTAATTGGGAATTTTTGGTTTGCACCATTGAAAAACGCGTATCTGGTTTCAATGTGTTTACGTTAACTGATATGCTCATTTGGTTAGTTTGCACTTATATTTGCGAGAATTTTTAGTTTGCATCTGTAGCAATGGATATTTGGTTTCGATGTGTTTTATTTTACCCATAGGGTTTTGATGTTTTTTTTTGGGCATTTGCTCCAATGGCCTTTTGGGTTTTGATGTATTTTAAGCTCTGGAGTGTCTGGTTTCCCTAATGTAGAACATGGAGTTGGTCCTAGGACTCGATAATTCTTCCTTGAATGATTTTATCATTATTCTTGGAAGATTACAGAGATGAAATAAAGCAGCTTCCAAGAAGGACATTTTTTCTTCCGATATGGTGTGAGTGAAGGGCAGTTTTACAAAGTATTGGAAGAGGAACTAAGAGCTCTTAAGGATGCTTGTAAAAGGTTCGTGAATTACAATCCCACGATTACCTTTGTTGTGGTACAGAAGTGACATCATATGAGATTGTTCCATTCTGAAGAGATAGCTATGGAGCTAGTTAATTCATATTCTGGTGGGCGAGCTCACCATTCCACCTCTCGAAATGCCCTACCTGCTGGGAAACGATCATCTTCGTCTTCTGATGCGCATGAAAATATTCCTCTAGGAACTATAGTGGATACTCTAATCACACATACAAGATTATTTGACTTTTACTTGTGCAGCCATTCAGGTATGAAGGGCACAAGCAGACCAACCCATTATCATGTGTTGTGGGATGAAAATTATTTTCTATCTGATGAGTTATAGCATCTTATCAACAATCTCTGCTACACCTTTTTCAGGTGCAAAAAGCCAGTCTCTTTGGTGCCTCCTACATATTATTCTCATCTTGTAGCATATTGAGCTCGTCTGTGTTTGGATAAGTCTGGGAGAATTTCCGAGACATCTTCTAGCAGATCAACTAGTGCTTCCAAGGCATATTCTAATAGAAGTGGGCGTTCCAGACATTGTCCTTTAGTAGAACCTCCTCCCCTTCCCAAGCTCAATGAAGATGTCAAGAAATTAATGTTTTACTACTGAAAGAAGACTGGGATATTCGTGAACAAACTTGAATAGCCTAAACACAGGTGAAGGAATACATAAGTTTTTTAAGCTTAGTGAGATCTAAAAAATTTTGTAGGCTTTTGTTATAGTATGTTACCATTCCTCATTTTTGTCTCAATACTTTGAAGATCCTGGAAATGCGACAGAGTCCATATATATATACAATGAAATTCCAGAATAGTTTGAGATAAAGAAAAGTATTACCTTCAGGCATGAGCTTCGGTGATTCTCCCTTCTGCACCTTCTGATTCCAAGTGCCATTGCAATCCTCAGTTGATTTAAATTTTCAGCATAGATGATTTTTTCCTACAAATTTTGTATCAGAATCCTTAACATAAATAAGAATATTTTTCCTTCGATGATTCCACACTTCTTTGTCAGTGCTTATTTGAAAATTTTCCTTATTTGTTATGTTACGATGGTGGAAATTTTGGTTTAATATTATACTGATTATTATCGATCAGTGTTGTTGTTGTCTATGCCATTTTTGCTTTTAATTGAGGCATCATTTTTTCAAACTTAGCTTTTTATGTTGTTCGAAACCTTATGTTTTATGATTAACTTTGCATTTTATCTTCCCGTAGGCTGAAATTGAGTCATAATCTTTGCAAAGTTATCATCCTACATGTTTCTTCAGGTATAAGGCTTCTTATTCTCTTGATTCCTTCATGAACAACAACCAAAATTAAATTTGTAGTTAGGGTTACTTCAAAATAACATTTGTTGGCCATGTCATTCCTAATCCTTTTACATCCACGATTCCTGTTTCCTTTCCCTAGTACTGTCTTCATACGTAAACCATGTGTTCCTTCTTTCAATGGATTCCATAATATTGTTATCATGGGATACTGTTATTGGTGTAATTTCATGCAACACTTCATGCACTTAGAATGGTTTTAGTGCCTGTCTGCATTGCCCATTGGACGTTTTCTTATTTGAAGATCAATGAGATTGTTTTATTCCTGGAAATAGCAGACATAATTTTCCATAAATATTTTCCTTGATTACATAAAGAGTCAGTAATTCAATCATAATAAATGAATTCCTTTTAACTTTTCTTGCATAATATTGTTGGTGAGAAAACCACAAGATTTAATATCACATGGAGATTCTTAGGTTGTTCAACCTAAATCATGAGCTAGATGTAACCCGAAATCAATAACTATCAACTAATATTAGAATGGAAACTTTTGCAACCTGACATATTGTCATTGAATTTCTAGTTTTTAGTGCATGGAATGTTTTGAGTGAATAAGATAAGATAAAAATTTTAAGCCTAAAGGTGCAAGAGTGGTTTGGGCTATTCAGAAAACATGAAGTACACTAAACTAAGTGGCACATGAGTAATGCATGAAATATCATGATCAAGTAATGTCAATAAGGACAAAGAGAAGGAGCAGGGCTACATCACTTAGAAGTGACTGATGCAAAGCCTGAAAATGTCAAAATTTGGATAGGTCTTCAGGGGCTGGTTTGTGAGCTCCTAGGCAAAGGTTGGCCATCCGCTGATAATCCCTTCACACTCAAGGCTTCCCAAAAAAAGGCTGGTGATGGAACATGGTTAGGTGGTACTCAGTGTGGGATCGGTTTGGTGTTGAGGTCTCAAATCACTGGGATGAATGTTAGCCTAGTGGGGTCCTAACTGAGGTCTGTGATGTGGTGTCATGCCAGAAAAACTAGCTGTCAATCTAGAGCAGATGTAAAACTCACAGATCTAGACATTGATGCTACATGGGATCCTACTTACCTCTTACAGTCCTCTGCCATCAAGAGGAAACATTTTGGAGTGAAAAATTTACAAATGGAATTTCAATTTGAATATTTCACTATAACCCTATTATATAATCAAGCTTCTGTCATCATTTGAAACTCTGTTCTCCACTCATTTTTATTTTCCCTAATCGGTGAAGTGTTTCATTCCAACCATATTGGCCCAAAAATATTTTGTGCTGTAAAAACCAGAAATTCAATGACTATAACCTAAACTAAGCTATCAAAAGTGCATCTATGAAGCATACGAGGGATAAAAAATATTGATTATTCTGCTATTTTATCTTTTTCTTAGGTAGAAAAATGTCTACACGGCCTTTCTGCAAAAACCTAAAGTTTGCATGGGATGGATGAAATAAGTGATATTCAAGGCTACCTAGCTAGTTTTCATTAGAATCAAGATATGCATGCCTAGAAAACAAGAGGCTCTATTTAGTTGGTGACAATAATACACCATAGATGCCACCATAGTGATGGGATGGGTGTTGACGGTGCTCAACGGAAATGTCAAGCTAGGACTGTCATTTTATAAGAATTTGACTGTGGGGATTGAAAATTCATAACCTGTTGGTCTGGACCTGCCAAACCACTACAAGAACATGGGTGTGTTGGGAGTATGGATTTATGTTTGAGCCTCAAGATTTGCTAGCCCAAAGTCAAACAAAACAAAAATGTACAAGATCCATTGGCCTAAGTTAATCTCACAAGATCAGCATAGATTACCTGGATTAGTTAGACCTGCTATTGATAAGCTTGTAGGCCTTTTGGAATGTGGTTGAGTACTACACAAATATTTGTTACAATGCCATAGAATTTGGATTTCATAATAGTGATTCATGGGATGCGCTAAGGCCATCCTTGGGGGGCTCTATCATCTCACAAAATGAGCATGGAATGCCTTTAGTGATTTAACATGTTGCTTACAAACATATTGGCCTATTTGACAGTACCCAATGTCAACTCCAAATTAAATCTTTAACACATTTCTTATAGTCCGATTGGCTTATTTTACAGTACTCAACGTCGACACCAGAGTCAATCTTCAGAAAGCAACTAGATTTAAGCACTAGTAAAATCTAAGAAGCATATATTTCATCTGTCTACAAAATACAAGGGAAAATACATGTAAAGACGGTATTAGCCTCTCTCTTGACATATTTCATCCAATTTTATTGATCACTTCAAAAAAAAATTGGGTTTGCATAACAATTTTCATGAAATGTTAATTTTTCGTGTCGATTTTAGGTAGCATTCAGGCTTGTTAACTATACTCTCATATACATTTTTGGTTGCAGTTTGCTGAATTTCATTTAAAAATAGTGAAATTTATGTTAAAGTGTTGACATTGTCACTTAATAGCTTATAGCCCTATCCACACCATGGTTTTTGTGGACCTTCCAAACCTAGCCAGAATTTGGGCACTTAACAAGTTTAGAGCA
The DNA here is from genome assembly GCA_034641835.2 of Pinus albicaulis. Classification (NCBI taxonomy): domain Eukaryota; kingdom Viridiplantae; phylum Streptophyta; class Pinopsida; order Pinales; family Pinaceae; genus Pinus; species Pinus albicaulis. The sequence goes on along the minus strand of JAXQQM020075522.1, from coordinate 126,379 downwards.
ATATTTGAATCCTTAATGCTATAATATTTTAATGAATTGCGTACACTTCTAGATTCAATCAATAAAATAATAGATTAATTATATCACATTTACTTTTAACTGCATTTTTCAGTCTCCATTAACAGTTATCGATTTATGTAATGTACATTGTAGACAGGGTAATATGGTCAAACATATATTTGTAGAGATGAAATTCCTTAGCAGGTTTCTTCTGACATGTAAGTTGACCGCTTTGGGCTTAAACTGGTATAAAAAAAAAAGAAACAATTCATACGAGTAGACCAAATTATAGAGTATATTGGTTATGTGGAAATTGGAGTAGGCAAGACCGACGTTTAATTTTTTTTAAATATTTTTTAGTTTTATTTGGAAGAGCGACGTTTAATTTTTTTTAAATACTTTTTAATTTTCGTTGGAAGAGTGACGTTTAATTTTTTTAAATATTTATTAATTTTCGCCGGAAGAGCGAAGTTTAATTTTTTCAAATATTTTTTTAATTTTCTTTAGAAGAGCGAAGTTTTATTTTTCGTTGGAAGAGCGACGTTTTCATAGAGCGACATCTAGGTTTCGTCGGAAGAGCGACGTTTAATTTTCATCAGAAGAGCGACATTTTTTTTCATCCGAAGAGCGACCTTTCGGTTTTCATCAGAAGAGAAATGGTCTGGATAATGTTAGAAGAGAGACGACGTGCTGGAAACTTCAGAAATAGTGTCGCTCTTCCGACACTTTATTGAAGTGTCGGAATTGCAACGTAATGGCTAACCACTTTTTGCCTCGCCTCACACTATTGCTCTTACGACGCCTATGTTTCGGAATAGCGACGAATTGGCCGTCGAAAATTGGGCCAAATGTGCTAGTGATGTGACTGGAAGAACCTGACAGGGATGAGCGTTTAGCCATAGTTTAACTTTAGGATGGTATACAATTGACAGGGTGACCAATAACTGACAGGGTGATAGAAGACTGAAAAAGACGCAGCATAGAAAAACTTCAAACCCCAACTAATCAATAATAACTTCAGAATGAATGAGAATCCCCCTTAAATAGGTGGCATGGGATTTGAACTTAAATTTTGATAGGACGCGTCAAAAGACTATTAAGAAATCCTGACGTGGAAGAAAACTATAACCAACTTGGCTGGATATGTCATTGCAGGAGGCCTCGAGGTATGGAGGACTCATTTGGCTTATGCCCCCATAGTTAATCTCGACCATTCATCTGGATTACTCCCGCAGTCAACATCATCAACTGTAGAGGCACCCTCCATGTTAACCCACACGCTAAAAGTGCCCGCGGGTTGAGCCCTTTGCTCATTGCTTGATAAATCATCGAATCCCGCTCGATAAAGTGCTCGATCTTTAAAATTTGAACTCAGACCTGCTTTCATAAATCCTAAAAGTATTTAAGCTTTTAACTTTAATACAATGAGCAGATATATTTTTATGCTAAAGTATATGAACTTTAATACTCTAATATATCTTTCTAGTAGTTTTCTATTTTTTGTATTTTTCAAAATAAAAATGAAAGGATATTGCAAATGATCCACAACAATGATCATGGCTAGTGCATGAATGGAGGAACTAGAAAAAGAGCCACCTGATGAAAAGGTGACAAAGTGTTATAAGCTACCTATGTAAAATAAGAACGTGCATACGTATTTGAATACTACGGGGTATGCATGGTATATTTTCAATGTTATGTTTTATTGGATTGCAATGTAAGCCCTAAGGTATGGCGCATGCATCAATATGAATGTTATTTCAATTCATGGTACCTATGATGAAATGATGCACTCGGTAGTGGAAAAGTATCTTACCTTCTAGACATGATGAATTTCCTTATTCTATGAAACTACCTGGAAATATTTATTTATGATACATTGGTGTACTTGATGTTTTGATAACTCCTATAATTTTAGATATATTGATTACATAAAGAAGTATAGCACCTTGATCCTAATAAATGGTAACTTGATACTATTGCTAATGTTTGGGAAAATTATGGTAGCTGTTGGGTACCAAATCGGGCCATCTTTCTGTCCATTTCTATTACCCTTTTTGACCTTTTTATACTCATTTACCTATGCTGTTATGCTAAACATACAAGGTAAATACCCCTGACTTGTCCAATTGGAATATTTTAATTAATGAAGTAAATTCATAGAGTATTATCTATTCGCGGTGCTAAAACATATTTTTGACCGCAGCTTAGAGAACAAGAACCCTCACTTCAGCATCTCGCAACAAATCTGGTAATGGCCAACCATAAGGAGGCCGCGCAGCTGGAGCCACCATTCCATGGAACTATTCTTGGACCTTTTTGCTATCTCAGACATCTGGTGATGGTATCATTCCAACTGATGTACATTTTGAATATGCGGTTACCATGTTTCAAGGAGATCTGTTAATCTCCCTCGCTATGTATAAAATTTAGATTGTTCCTATTAATGGTTCTCCCATCACTATTGTAATCACCTATTATAGATTAATAAAATACCATCTATTTTTCCACTCCAATCTTCTCTGTGAATAACGTAGCCCTGATCAGAGAGATGGGCCCACTCTTCTAATCAGGTGTTGTGTCTCTGTGTGTGTCTCATTTAATAGTTTATGCTTATTGTTACAGTTCTTTCCTGTTTGTGATTATTTCTGAAGTTTTGTAGTTAGTTTAATCTCACAGCCATGTTCTGAATCTTACCCCATGAAACCTTGGTCCAAACGGATTATGTGTTTGCCCCTGCATATAACTTGTGTGTTTCCTTGAAAGGATATGCAGTCAGATTGATAAATTAATGTCTGAATAGGGTGAATAAATTATTCATACCTGGACACCAACATTTTGGCGTCGTTTTCGCGGAGGCTAACAAGATGCAAACTTTGATCCGGACCAACCATAGGGTCAATCTCTTGTCCTAGGGAGAGAACGAGTTTTCTCACTTTGCTTTAGGTCTTGAGTGTAATTATTCTTTCTTCTTGTTTATTTTTTATTTTTTATTTGATTTTGGGCCATTCTCTTGTCATGTGGAGGGAGGAGTCTTTTGACACCCTGCTCTAGGTCCTGAGTAAGATTTACTTACTTTTAACGCTTCTGAAAACCCTAGATTTTACCCTAGGGAGGGAGGAATATTTTGACACCCTGCTTCAGATCTGGAAGTTTTAGGGCTTCCTGTGGCATGTGTCTATTTCTCATTGTTGTCCTAGGGAGGGAGGATTACTTTAACGCCCTGCTCCAGACTTGAAACCCTAGATTTTTGTTTTGTTAGCTACCTTTATTTTTTTGAGTTCTTTCATCTTGAGGAAGGAATGGTCCTTTGACACCTTACTCCAATATTGAAGCATTATAGGTTCATATCAAGACCCTCCATCATACCAAATTTTGTATGAACAAATAATCAAATAAGAGAGGCAGAGGGAGAGCCCCAAAGAGGGGAGGACCAGATGTGGGAAGAAAAACCTATATCCAATAGATCATGGCAAAGGCTGAATCAAAAGCATTCTCTCGTGTAGCTTCGAGACTAGGGGCAAGGAGAGTTAAGTCTGGGGGATAGTCAGTGGAGCAACCAGTGCAGGCTACAGCATTCTCTGGTGATTCGACACAATAGGTTCCTCTAGCAATGGAAGAAATATCTAGTAGTAGACCTGATCCAGAGAATCTTGCACTGGTGATGGTAGAGGAAGAAATTTGAAGTAGAACATCTACAGGTTTAGACTACTCTAGTAAGGGAAAGGAAGTTGCAGCCGAGGGGTGAAGCCATCAGGCCTGGGGAGAAGGAAACGAGGAAAAAATTTCATTGCCAAGAGACCAGGGAAGTACTACTAAAGCGACTCAAGTTCCAGTCATAAAGAATACTCAGCCACCCTCCATAGAGCCTGTTGAAATCCCCAGCGAGTATTGGAAGATATTCATGGCTCCCACAACCTCCACCATCGAGTTTCTGATTGGGGATCTGAGGGCTGGCGCGCCTACAAAGCCTATTCCATTGGCAGCCTTACCAAACTTTCATGGGCTCGTTTCAGAAGACCCCGACATATTTCTATTTGAGTTTGAAATAGTGTGTCGGGGGTATGACTACACAACAGATGCCCAGAAGTTAAAATTTTTCCCTTCTACACTAAAAGTAACGGCTCTGCGATGGTTCATGGGCCTTGGAGGAAAATCCATTTCCACATGGGATGATATGCAAATAGCTTTTCTGGAGAAATTCTAGGATTACTGTAAATGTCGGAACATCAAGGAGAAACTCTTCAAGTTCACACAGAAAGAAGATGAAATCTTGGAAGATTGTGTGGAAAGGTTTAAGTACATATTTCATAGGTAAGGTCATTCTACCGTGGATAAGGAAATTTTAAAGATTATCCTCCTCTGATCCTTTCGAGAGGACTCGATAGAACTATTGAACATTGTGGGAAAGGGAGACATCTCCAAGGAGACATTTGAAGATATTTGCAATTTATGTATTCAGTGCTTGAGGGGGCTTGCAAGGAATAAGCTTGGGATTCGATCAGCAAAGGGATCCAGCAAGGGTGTTACAAAAGAAGAAATTGTAAACCTACTAGACAACTTGAGGATAGATATCCTCAGCACCTTGTTAGCACAAATGGACACTCTGAAAGTAAAACAAAAGCAGCTAGAACTGGACAGGACCATGGCAATATTTTTTCCGAAGTGCAGGAAGAAGCACATAGAAAGTTAATGCTCGCTAAATTCCATTGATAAATGTGCTATCTGTGAGCTCAATCATACGAAAATCTCATGCCCTTCCTTTCCAGGCCTGAAAGTAGTATTTCAAGGAATGGTGGAGGACACAAAGCAACTGTACCTCATGGGATCTAGGAAGCCATGGCAGCCTCGACCACTGATGGGAAACCAAGGTATGTACCCAGATCCATCTCAATAGTTTAATAATTGCAATATGAATCCTCAGACCATGCCTTATCCCCCCATGTGGCTACAATATCAGTATCCACCTTGGCAGCAGTGGAACCCTCAAGCCAGTACGAGCTCTTCATGGGCTCCAACTTGGCGAGGGTCCCCTCCTGGTCATTTTCCTCAGCAGATGCCTCAGCAGATACCTCAGCAGCAACTCAAATTACCCTCCAATGTGCCTCTTGGTAGCCAACCTACCCATCTTCAGCTTCCAATGCAACCTAACCCTAATCCTAGCAATAATGGATCTCATCAAGCTAATGTTCTTAACTTGCCTTCATAGAGTATCTCCACTGTAGAGTTGTATGAAATGAATCGGCGATTAGGTCAGATAGTTAACTTCAAACCTCCTCCAGTTATCAATGAACAACTTGATAGTGAAGCTAAGGAGGCAGAATTGATTAGTAAAGAGCCAAAAAAAATTGATAGAAACCATGCACCTCCTGTTAAACAACATCAATCTGAACCACCTTACCCAAGGAGACTACTTATGAGTAAACCAATCCCTCAACCTGAATTCGATTTATTAGGAGAATTGCAGAACTTATTTGTTAAAATTCCCTTGTTACAAGCTATGAAGGACGTGCCAATCTATGCAAAGACTCTTAGGGAATATTTTTCAAAGAAACCTACCAAGAAAACTAAATATCCCCTCACTATACATGTTATGGGAAAATTATCGGAATTTATGATGGGAAAGTCAATGCCGGTGAAATATGGAGATCCAGGGAACCTGATTTTGACAGTACAGATTAATGGGGTAGAGATTTCAAATGTGCTAGTAGACCTGGGTGCTGCCATCAATGTCATTGCCACTGAAACCATGCATGTGTTAGGTCTTCGTAATTTGAAACATACACCTAAAATATTGGAATTAGTAGATTGATCTATAGTCAAACCTGTAAGGAAGTTGGAATACGTGAAAATTTCAGTGGATTCATGGCATTACCCCATAGATTTCCTAGTATTACATACACAATCTTTAGTGTGCAGTCATCCCTTGATTTTGGGTAGACCATGGCTGGCCACTGCAGACGCTTACATTGGGTGTTGCTCAGGAAATATGGTTATTTCTAATGGACATAACACTAAGAATTTAGTGCTATATCCATCGGCAGAACCAAATCTACCCATAAAACCAGCAGGGGGCAAGAAAGCTGTATCTGCGGTAGAGGCTGAAATGGAAGATGAAGAAGTGAGACCAGTCCTTACTATTAGACAGGCCCTTTAGTTGAAAATGGAATCAGAAGACGATGTAATCACTTCCTTCATGGATGATCCTTGTTTCGTTTCGGAACCAAACCGACAAATCCTAGAATCTATCCTAAGCTACGAGACTCAGGAAACTATAGAAACAACAGAAGGATTAGAGGAGCCACCTGCTGATACACCCCATGAAAGTGTTCAAGTGGAATTGGAACCCGGGAAAACTTTGAATATTAATCCAAACCTGTCAGAATCCCAGAAGAAGCAACTTGTAAACTTTCTGCGGAAACATAAAGAGGCCTTCGCCTAGGATTATGTAGATATGAAGGGGATCCGTGCCAACTTATGCACCCATCACATATATATCAAGGAAGATCGTCGTCCTATAAGACAACCTCAGAGGAGAATTAACCCTGCACTGAAAAATGTTGTGAAAGAAGAGCTTCAAAAATTACTGGATGTAGGTTTTATCTATCCTATCTTAGACAACCAATGGGTCTCACCGTTAGTAATGGTCCCCAAGAAGAATGGAAAATGGCGGATTTGCGTAGATTATCGAGAGTTAAATAAGGCGATGCAGAAAGACCATTTTCCTTTGCCATTTATTGATCAAGTTTTAGGCACACTAGCTGGAAATAATTTTTTTCTCTTTTCTAGATGGGTTTAGTGGATATAACCAGATCCAGATTGCTCATGAGGACCAAGACAAGACCACTTTCACATGCCCCTGGGGAACATTTGCATACCGGGTCCTTCCTTTTGGCCTGTGTAATGCTCCTGCAACATTCCAGAGAGAAATTATGGGAATCTTCTCTGACTTGACAGATGAAAATGTTGAAATATATATAGATGATTTTACTCCATATAGGGACTCATTTTTGGAGGGGTTGAAAAATTTGGAAAAAGTTCTCGCAAGGTGTATACAAGCGCGTGTCTCTCTGAGTATGGTAAAATGCCACATGATGATGGAAGAGGGAATCGTCCTGGGACATTTGCTCTCAGCTGAAGGGATCAGGATGGATCCAACAAAGATAAAGGTAATTCTTCACTTCCCAACACTTAAGACGCCCACACAGGTACACAATTTCATTGGTTGTGCTGGTTATTATAGATGTTTTATAGAAAATTTTGCAAAAGTAGCACACCCACTGTTTCAACTACTGACGAAAGATTCAAAATTTGTGTGGTCAGATGAATGTGATGCAGCCTTTACAAAAATTAAAGAATTAGTTTGCAGTGCTCCGATCCTTAGAGGACCAAATTGGGCATTACCTTTCCACATTCGTACGGATGCCTCTCAAACAACAATTGGTGTAGTATTGAGATAGTAAGAGGATAAAGTACCTTACGTAGTCTACTATGTTAGTAAAAATTTGGCTCCTGCTGAATTAAACTACACGGTGACTGAGAAAGAGTTCCTCGCTGTCATTTATTCCATCAATAAGTTCCGACACTACATTACCGATATCCTACTTTCGTGCATACTGATCATGCAACCATCAGGTATCTAAGGAGCAAACCTGTTACCCCTGGTCGTATTACAAGATGGTTGTTGCTAATATAGGAATTTGATATTACCATAGTAGATAAACTAGGGAAGGACAATGTGGTTGCAGATTTTTTATCTAGGATAGAACATGATGGTGAGTATACACCAATTGAAGATAAATTTCCAGATGAGCATATTTTTGCAGTTTCTACTAACACTCCGTGGTATGCAGATATTGCTAATTATCTTGCTACAGGTAAAGTGCCTCGTCATCTATCCTATAAGGAGTAAAGGAAGATCATTCATCAGAGTACCCGATATTCATGGATGGCAGGATATCTCTTCCATATAGGGGCTGACTAGAAAATTCAGCGTTGTGTGGCAGAAGATGATATTTTTGAGATATTAAAAGCTACACATGATGGACCCTGTGGAGGACATTTTTCAGATAATATAATGGGTCATAGGGTGCTGCAAATGGGATATTACTGGCCCTCCATATTTCGTGAAACTTGGGATTATGTTTGAATGTATGATAGCTGTCAACGGATGGGACAACCTGGGAAAGCAGATGAAAAGCCTCTTCAGCCCCAAATAGTCTTGGAACCATTTGAGAAATGGGCCATTAACTTTGTTGGACCCTTCAACCCACCTTCTCATCAGAAAGATTACATCCTGGTTTGTACTGACTATGTAACTAAATGGGTGGAAGCTAGAGCAGTCATGAGAGCAATAGAGCAAGTAGTGGCAGATTTTATTTTTGAATAAATCTTTGCCTGGTACAGGACTCCAAGGGAAATTGTATCAGACGGTGGATCACAGTTCACATTTCATATGATAGAAAAGTTGATGCAGAAATATGGGGTCAAACATAGAGTAAAAACCCCCTATCATCCCCAGGAGAATGGACAAGTAGAAAGCACAAACAAGGTATTGAAAAATATCTTGACAAAGACAGTAGCAAGCCATCGCCGGGACTGGGCACAGAAACTTCCAGAAGCTTTATGGGCATTCATAACAACATGGCAGAATACAATGGGGTTTTCTATGTTTGAATTAGTCTATTTGAAATTCCCCTTGTTTCCGGTGGAATTTTAAATTAGTACACTCAAAACAGCTCTAGAAGTAGGCCTAGATATATCAGAAGCACAGAAACACTGACTGGAACAAATGAACGAGTTGGAAGAGATTCGAGAAGTAGCTGTCCAGAAAACTACTGCTGTTCAACAGCAGATAATGAAATGGCATGATAAATTTATCAAAACTAAGGTGTTTCATGTGGGGGATTGGGCGTTACTGTATGACTCCTAATTTAAGGATTTCAAAGGCAAGCTCTGCACTTGCTGGATGGGTCCATATCAAGTGGACGCAGTGTTCGAAAATGGAACAGTTAGAATGAGTACAATAGATGAGAACCATACCTCGTTTTTAGTAAACAGACACCGTCTAAAATTATACCACTGTCCAGCCTCTAAAGAATCCTTTGTTAAAAATCTCTCTGTTGTATCTGATTTAATGGTCATTGGAAAATAGGATACTCCCACTCTGTCCTAAAAAAATAAATAAAAATAAATAAATAATATATATATATATATATATATATATATATATATATATATATATATATATATATATATATATATATCGTTGCTACTTACTTGTTTGTCTTTTGCAGGAATAACAAAGAAATATGGCAAGTAGAAAAGTAATATCTGGTGCTGTTATTTCACTAGTGCTGTCATGAAGATATTGCTATAGTTAACTAGTGTGTGTCACTAAGTGCTGTTACTCCGTGATTGCTGTTACTCTGTAGCTGTTGTTACTCCACCGGTGCCGTTATTCTGCAACTACTATTACTTCGCCGTTGTCATTACTTTGTAACTGCCATTACTCGCTGTGTTGCTATTCATTGTCGTTGTTACTCACTGTGCTGTTACTCACTGTTGCTGCTATAAATTGTTTCTGTTACTCCCTGTGCTGTCACTAGTTGTTGCTGTTACTCTGTCAGACATTTTGCTGCTACTCCACCATAAGGTAGGTCCACTGGTACATCTCCGTCGATTTTATGGATTTAATTAAATATTCTAAAAAGGACATTAAAACATGCTGTGGACGGCCGTCATTAAGTTGCGGGGGGAACCGTCATAATGAATGACGACATACCTTGAAAGAGCATTTATGACACATGATCTTTACCTAACCGAATTTAATGATTTCGGTACTCCGTAATCATACTTTTGATGTGTTGGGATGTGTATTCGTACATGCCAAGTCGTATCCGTCACCCTCCCAACATGTTGCATTAAATTCCAAAAATATCCCACAGTATCACCTTAATATGTCATCATTTCCAAATGTACCAGTACTATTCATCCGTTGTTTTCAAATTGACCATGAAGTTATTTTAGTTTCCAATGGTTTGGAGACCTGTCACTCTCTCTTGCCAGCCAACTACAGTCATCGTGCTGATTTCGCCTCTGCAACAATGGGTGGTTGATCTATTCGACATGAACCTCAGAACATAAGGGGAATTCAGAACAATTAGGAGGTGTGGCAGGTTTTCGAGAACATAGGCTGGGATGTTTATTTCGACAGGTTGAGGAGGTCAAATGATGAAATGATGGTGGAATTTGCATTGAAATTGGGAGAAGGAGGCTCTGGGGTCCACGGAATTGAGATCCCTGTAACAGAGGAAATCATCACAGAAGTCAGTGGGCTTCCTCAAGCTGGGTAGCGATGGTTTTCGAGAAGGATCCCCCTCCCAGAATTCCCCGAGGCCTTACAACAAGAGGGCGAGAGTATTACACAGAAGGGTCAGGGGTATGACAGAAACTCGCTACCACGTCCATGGGGAGGAGTAGCAGAGTTCATCATAAAATATATGACGTGCGAAGGAAGATACTCCACCATCTTCAAATACCATCTCCGTATACTAGCTCACCTGCGATTTCCACAGGCAGAAGATTTTTTAATGAATGTGCCCTATTTTCTACTAAGGAGTCTTCACTTAATGGCACAGTTAGCTCAGGGGTTGCGACAGACATTGGCGGTCACCACTCAACATGGGTTGGTTTAGCTGTTGATAATGAATGCCATTAGACAAATCCCGATTCCATGGGAGCTATTTCGGGGATTCCACAAAGGAACAAATAGGAGTTGTTGTGGCCGCCAGGGCAGAAGAACCCGAAGCTATGGAGGAGGATGCAGGAGATGATGCTTATGTTGACCAGGAGGTGTCAGAAGAGATGGAAATGGAAGAACTTGGAGATGAGGCGGGTCCCGAAGAGCAAGCCGAAACTGTGGAGTCAATGGTAGATGTGGGGATTGATATAGAAAGGCCCACTAGTACCACGACCGAGGTTGTCCCACAAGAACCAGTCTCACCTATGGAAGTAGCAGAGCAAGTTGATAATATGGAAACCATGGAAGTAGACCCACGACAGGACAGCATGGACGAAGCAGTCGATATGGTGATCGAGGGTACTCCACAAGGATCTTCTACCACCATGGAGCTGATGAAGGAAGTCATGACAACTTCGACCACAGAACCCATGGAAGAGGGGGAACAGAGACAAGAAGGACCCATGGAGGAAATGCTGGGAGAACCAGGGTGTGAGGACGATGCTGACCCATAAGAACTAGCATCGACTTCGAGGCAAAATGTTGAGGATTTGCTCCACTTTTCTTTCTTTATCCCAAGAGGAGCAAGGGTAACACGTTCCCCATGACAGAAAGAAGAAGAAGAGTTCGCTGTTCTTGTGGCTCTGAATCTGTCACAAAGGCCACAACCATATGGGGTGAAGGCTACACAGGCGGCAGACACCTCGAAGTCAGAAAGGAGGTAAGAGACAAAGATTTCCGAGGCTGAAGAACTGGAAAGGATCCCAACAATCACAGTAGCAGGAGAGCATCTCACCAGGGCATCACCGGTCACGACGAGCATGCACAAAGAAGAAATCGCCATTGGCGAAGAGGAGGGACCAAGCGAAGCGGTCTCGACGAATGAGCCAATGACACAGCCTAGTGAGAAGGCCATGAAGCACGAAATAATTGAAGAAAGGTAGGCAGGGGAGGAAAACCTGATAGTGGGCACAACAGAAGAGGTTTCACGGGATTTACCTCCAGATGCCGAAATGGAGGAAGTACTGATTAAGCAGGAATGGATAGAGATGTGTGAGAAGTCAAGACCTCCAGTTAAGAAAAATTATCAGCTACATTTTAGGGAGATAATGCGGCTCAAAATGGAGGTAAGGAACTTGAGAAAGGAGGTGTAAAGAATGCAGAAACAGATAAAGAAGTAGAAGCAGTAATCCAGAAAGTCTAAGACCATCGAGGTTGAAGCATAAACCCAAGTGGACTTGATAGCCACAACCTCTGCTGCCACTCAAACAGACCCGGTCGAATGACTGTTTGAAGCCCAAGAATATGCCTTAACAGCTGAAATACAGTCTTGGAAATATACTGCGGCTCAATACAAAAATGAGATCAGGAGGACCGAGGAAAGAGCCTCCAAAACCATCTTTGGATATGTGGAGCAGATACGTGTTATGAGATTAAGGCATGTCAAGCAGTAGCTCAAGATGGAGCAGCTGGAAAAGCAAGTGGCAGAACTGAAGGCCGATAAGGAACAGATGTTCAGTTTGGTGCAAGAGGTTATGGCATGTCGTCCCCCTGCTTCTTGTAATTCTTTATTTTTGCATGAACGTTTCCTTTTATTTTTCATGGAAAGCATAAAAAACGAGGTCAGCTATGAGATAGAAGATGGTGTACAATTCCTCCAAATCTTGAGGAATCATGACGTGCCAAATCAACATATGATATGTGAATTTTACTTGCATGGGTATCTACCGAGTCGGGACAGAGATTTTAACTCGGTTCCGTATGTAGGGGACATTCATTTAAGGGCTCTTACCTCTTATGCTTTCAATCAGATTAACTGGTAGAAGGCTTGTAACACCTTTGAATCCAATAAATTTACAAAGCCATTTATAGTAAGAGGAGAACATGAGAGGTCAGTTACAATGTTCAATAATCATATCAACTTTTTGGGAATTGGGAAGAACAGAGATAGAATGGTGAGGACACAAAGGTGGTGTCTTGATCTTTGTGTCAAGCAACTCACCTCATTTCAAGAAGAGGCCCTTGATTGCTGTCAGAAAAGGTGGATGGTGTCTGTTAGCCATCAGTATTTTTTTTACATGTTAGTGATGACTATATCTACAACTGAGTTTTCTAGAAACTGATTTCCTTATGTCAATATGTCATCCAGAAAACCCTCCTAAAACTTTTTTCACCTTTCTACCTTTTCAGTTCGCCCATGTCGAAATCAAAAACCTCATATCACAAGCTTATCTAGCTTCAGCCTTATTGACCTGCCCATCAGCTTTAAAAAGCAAATCCACATCTGTTTCAAAAAGTCCCCCCTATGTTAGGAAGTGGCGTTTTAGGACATTTCACCTTTGGCAATCCTCAAAAAGCCAAAAAGCCCCCATCTGCAAAAGACCTGCCATGACTGATCCCTTACTTTGCAAATGAAATTGATAAGCAGCCTTAAGTCGCGCCACTCACACCCCCTAGATCTCAGCACTGCATAAAACCCAACCTCAAGCTGACTATTAGGTCTTTCACAGTGTTCTATGGTTCTACAAAGGCAGGAAATATATTTCATCTCATGGAGTAAATGTTTGAGTTTACAGTTAGAGGAACAGCTGCTTCTAAATGTAACTTAAGCCTGAGATATGTCTGCAAAACAGAAAGCTACTCATCTGAAATTTACAGCTCTTTCCAGCATGAAAAATCACAATAAGAAAGGGACACCACTATCTCAGCAAACTGGTAAATTGTCAAGGCCAAGAACCTCCTTCATTTACAAGCAGAGGGTTAGGGCGCCTCCTTCATCCACAAGCAGAGGGCGGGGGCCAGCATTGACTTAGAAGGTTGCAAAAGTCCAGGTTTGCCTTTACTGAAACAATGAAACAATATCTTCAGGTTTTATGGATGTAATTGATGATCATAACAGGAATATAGTTGAAATATGCTAGCTCGAAGGAAAGGGGAGTTTGGTCTGATAAAGGAGCTCATTTCAAACTTGCAAATCATATGAATTGTTGAACTTTAGAAGGGCCTATCATCAGTAAACATCCAAATCATAAGAAGCCTGTTTTGTCCAAGATCAAATGGAATAGATGCTGTTAACCAATGCCATTACACAGGCAGAAAGAAAGCCCTTGGCTTTTCAAAAAGCACTGACCTTCATAGTCACAAAGAGTTTTTGTCAAGTAACAGGTCATGAGATAAACAATCCAAATGATAAATATCTCAGTCACCCTTAGAACAGTGTCATTGTGGCTAGGGTTTCTTCTAAAACACAGTGATGCTTGCAAGTAAAGATGCTAAGATTGGTGTTTTTCAAGTAGTTTACTTACCACCACATTCAGAGAAAGGCTGTGTCAAACATAGTAGTCAAAAGGCCTTCGGATACCTTACCTGATGAAGAGCCTCCTCCATGCATGAGTAGAGGGCCAAAGCCATTGCAAATTGCTGAAGCTGATTGATATAAAATATAATGGAAGGATACCAAAAACTGAATAGGAGTCATTGCACAGGTAAGTGTTACTGTTTATGATGCAAAGGTATTGATTTCCCTCTTCAAAAAGCTATCTGTCAGACTATACCTATAGTGGAAAGAAGGAAATGTTATGAATAATGTATGCTATTGATACCAAAAGGAGCAGTTGCTTTAGAGAAATGGTTAAAGGCATCTCACTATCACCTGCCCAGAAGCCTAAAGAAGATCCTTTTGAGTAAACAGTGAAGTATAGTGTGAAAGCAAGCCATCAAAAGAGCGCACCTACAGTCCAGGGAAAAAGATTATAAGTCACCTAAGAGCAGAGATGATTAAACAAGATTGGAAGGGCACATGCAATCTCCTGGGACAGAGTTGAGGTTTTGGAATGTCTCCCTTACAAAAGACCAAGGCACCAGTCAAAATACATTAACAAGGCAAGCCCTGTTTTTCAGGAACATAACAGTTTTTTTTTTTTAGCATCATCTTTACAGAGGTAAGGTGGTTTTCCTTACATCAGAAATAGCCCCAACATTGTTAAAAACAATGGCAGAGGTGATGAAGCTTGTTGAATGTTTGCCAAGGTTTAAAAACTCGGGATGAAAATCAATGTGCGGGTATATATATTCAAATAACAAACCCACTGTTTAAAAAAAAAACAAACAGAGTTATAGATCAATGTTAATTCCGAAAGGTTAAATGACCGTTGGAGAGTTATGGTGACATAGCATCAAAGGGTAAGTATGGTGTAAAGTTTTCATTTTCAAAAAACTGAAGAAGGGCCCGCGCCTCTCTAGCACCAAGGCGAGAAAATCCGGTCGAAAATTCACAACTATACACTGTGCAGAGGCAGCGCGACGTGCCTGGGCGGAATTTTTCACAGGGCTCTTTGTCGGCGCGACGTGCCTGTACGTTGGCGCGACGTGCCTGTACAAGGCCGCCCGACCACACGACAGGCCGACCCGACAAGCACTTGCTGCGCGACGGGTTTTCTTCAAAGGTTGCCGCGCAACTGTCCAGAGTCCCCAGCATTGTTTCAGCTTTCAAAAGCGGATGTTAATCAAAGTTCGAGGTATTTTATATGCTCCCCCATCAAATTTCAAGGTTTTGATAAAGGACAATAAGGTTTAAAACCCCGGACCTTTCCATTATTGTTAAAAACAAAAACAACCTTTCTACACAGTAAACTGAACTATTGCAATATGATAAAGGCCGAATTTGTCATTCAAAGAGCACATATAGAGATACGGGGTTTTGAAGTTGTCTTGTAAAGATTTGTGCTTTGATTAGAAGAAAGCTTTGTTATGAAAAGACAGGGTTTGGTCTTAAAAGAGAAAACTGTCTTCACAGTCCTCCAGACCTTGCCACATTGTCAAAACAGTGAAGTGCACTCAGTAAGGGAGTTTTGAAATTCTTGTTGTTTGAAAAAGAAAACTCATAAAATCTCTGTCTAAGAGCTTGATAATCTTCTAAAAACTCTGTCATTATCACCCCAAACCTGTGTATTGGCACTCTTAGCATATGTGTGGTGTTTTGCTTGATATGCAAACAGTGCAAAGAAGGCACACTTGCACAGGACAGAATTGCTGAATGTTTGAAAGCCTCCTCCGAGCTAGGTGATGGTTGACATCAAAGTTGTCAAAAACAGAGTGATTGTTGGCATTCTCTCACAAGCACACCTTTTAGCAAACTACCCCTTTTTCACTGTTTTTGTCACTATTGTGAAGAGTTATTGAACAGAGATTTTCCAAAGGTGCAGGGCCACTCTCTACAGGACAAAAGAAGGGCAGAGGTTGTTAATAGTTGAATTCTAAACATTGGAGACAGAGGTACAGGTGTAGTGTTGACCTTTGAAATTCACAAGCAAAAAGGTGGTTTTCCTAAAAACACTATGCAATGATTTTACACCTAAACTAGGTCTGCCTTTTTCCCTTGCACTATATTGTATTATTCTGAAGATTTGTTGACAGAGAGTTTCCCAAGGTGACAACACTTTAAAAAGGCAGAGTTTGTTGATGAGAAGTTAAACATTGGAGGTAGGGGTATAGAGGTGTTGGTGGACTTTTTAAACTCACAAGCAGAGAGTGTGTTTCTTAAAACACTGTGCATTGATTTTACATCTAACTTGGGTCTGCCTTTACAAAAACCATATTGTATCATGATGAATATTTGTTAACAGGGATTTTCTGAAGGTGAATAGGGCCATTTTCTAGAAGGCAGCGTTGTTGATGATCGAGTTTAACATTGAAGCCAGAGGTACAAAGGTGGTGATTGATTTCTCAAAATTCACAAGTGAAAGTATAGGTTGGCCTAACCAAATCACAAGAGGGGTGATTGTTCAAAACTGTGCACAGGGAATCTACAAAGTAGTTATCCCATCTTTTACACATGGTACCATTGTTAAAAAGTTTGCATAGCTGAAGTGCATACAGAGTTGAAAGGTTGTTTTTAATAAGTGCAGAGGTGGCTTATTCCAAGAAACATTGTTGCATTTTATTCAACACCACAGGGTCCATATCTGTCCAAACAGTGTAGTGGCCAGTTTCAATTTAGCAGAGCATTGTTCATACAGTAAAGGCAGTTTGCCTCTTCCAAAGTTTGGTCAAAGTCAGAATGCCTCCAAAGCGAGATCACAAGAGCGGTCCACATAAGAGATATGAGCCTATCTCCATAGAAGAAATCAATGCTCACCCATCAGTGCTTTTCAATTTCCATGAAGTAGGCTGTCTTGATTTCTGTCAGAGGATAGAAGAATTGAAAAGTTTCTCGCCACTTACACATTTGTGCGCTTTGAGATTCAAGGACAAACACTTCCAGTTAGCAGGTCTTGACTTCAAAATCTCCCCAAGGTATGTATCCAAGGCTACCAAGATCCCGTATCATGGTGAAAAGTGGTTTAAACAAGCTCATCTTGATCTAGAGGATTATAAACCTTTCATCAAACCTGAACATAGGGAAACCATCACTGCTATTTTCCCTTTCTCCTATCTTCTTGATAGTTATGCTCCGCTGATGAAAGCCATAATGAGATATTTGACTTGTGAAGGGAGGTTTAGCCAAATTTTTGCCTATCATGTCCGCTTGTTGATGCATTTTACCAGAAGCAGGCAATTAAACCTTCCATACTTTTTGTCCAAAAGCATAGAGAAAATGGCAGCTACTGTCCAAAAGAAGGCTCCCCCTCAGCAAATCCCTTCTCTCTTTCATCATTCCTTGATCAAGATTATCTTCTTACACCAGCTGGAGAAGAAAGAGGTTTCATGGGATTCATTCATTAGCCATGCAGATTTTGCCACTGTCCCTCCTGTTCATGTGTCTCCTACTCAGCCTGTCCATCGCCCAGTGCCTTTGTCTAGTAGGCCTACACCTAAAAAACTCAAAATGACCACTGAGCAGCCAAGTCTACAAGGAGAAGGAGAGGGCAGTGAACCACAGGGAGGAAAAGAAAGCAGTGAACAGCAGCAGCCAGATTTTGAGGGACAACAGCAGTTGGAAAGCAGTGAGCAGCAGCAGACAGAAATTGAAGAGCAGCAAGTTGGGAAAACAATTGAAGCGCCTCTTGAGCCACAAACTAGACAGGATGTTGAGGAAGGACAGCAAGCTGAAGCTGCCTCCTTGACAGTGACCAAAACTGTTCCTAAAAAGAGGAAATTGATCAAAAGGACAACTTCTAGCTTGCCAAGGAGAAAAAGCGCCAGATTGGCTTTCAAAGGCAAAAGTAAAATTGGAGAAAGTGCAAAGCATGGAGGTGAGTTAGCTATTATCCCTATCCAAAGTGATGATAGTGACAATGAGGCCCACCTCCTTGAAAACATCCTCATTCACAAAAAAGGGCAAATTGAGGGGTTACAAGAATATCTTCAAAGGGCGAGGAATTTCAACCACTTCTTGGAGGTTGAAAACAAACAAATGAAGTATCATGCAGCCATTCATGAGGCAAGGGCGATCAAGTATAAGAAAGAGGCAGAAAAGGTGCAAGTAAGAATTGAAGAGCTCATTGGCGAGTTTGATGATGAAGAGGAGGAGGACCAGCCTAGGCGAAAGAGGCCTAGGACCATCGGGCTTAGAAGAGCCTTGGAGAAACAGAGAGCAGAAGAACAAGCTCAATTCGAAGCCTTTCCTCTCACTGCCCTCTTTGAGCAAGAAATTGAGGAAAACAAGGAAGCATGGCTTGAGAGGGCTAACCAGCATTTGGAAACAAAGCTTGAGAAGGAAAACAGGGATCTTGAGCTACAGAGAAAAAAGACTCTTCACTTTCAGAAGCTAAATCAATTTGCCAGGCGAAAATTGAAGGTAGCACAAGAGAAATTGAAGAAGTTGAAGGAGAGGCGCCTAGCACGGAAAGAAGCAAAAAGAATATCAGCCCTTGATATTTTGGCTTCAGCTTCGGAGCATGTTTCTATGGACCCTTGAGGGTCATGCATGCCAATTTTGGGCCTGTTTCGGAAACTTTTTGTTTTTTGGCATTTTTTGGGTTTTTGGTCAAAAACTCATAAATGCGCCATTTCAGTTTGATGAGTCGTCAAGGGAGGAGGGTGATACCAATAGATGCCATAATTTCATGAGCAGCTCTCCAGCGATTTTCAGGGCATTTGAAGATCATTCGCCTCCTCAAATTGGCGAAAAACAGCCTCATTTTGCACATTCTGCCCGCCATATCAGCAGCCTGCTATTTTCTGGGTTTTTGCACACAGGTACAGTTTTGAGGGACTTTCAGAGATCAGATTGAGGTGATTCCACTTGCGTTGGAAAGAAGACACAGAGAGCTTTCCAACGAGCCATCATGAGCCTCATTTCGACATCGGGAAGGCTGCCATTCGCATCCAGCAAGCCAGGGGACCTTTTTCAGGCATAAATATGAAGTATTTTTGTAATTTTTGAACTCCAAAAATCTGCTTTTCCCAAATGTGCGTTAAGCTATTTTTATCATTGGGAAATCATGTAAAGTCAATATAATTTCCGTTTTTAGCAGTGTTTTAGATATTTTATGGGATATTTTGTGCCTTGGGCTTTGCAAAGCCTCAAGGACAAGTTTAGATATTTTGACTTGGCCAATGGGATAGCTAGTTGCTCCATGAGGTTTTCCTCCCTCAAGCCTATTTATTCCATGGGTTTCATTGTAAATCAGAGGCTGAAATTGAGAGAAGAATTAATGCATTGGTCATATGAGCTTTGAAGAATACACTTGAGTTATGATTTTTGGACTGCCTCTTGGATGCTTTTGAGGAATGGTGAAGGCTTGTTGATGGATTCCTTGTCATGGTAGAATGGTATAGTGCTTCTTAATGTGTTTTGTCTTCTAGTTTTCACTCATAATTCATATTTCTTGCTGCTATAGATCAGTAAAGATTGATTTTGAGATATGCCCATGGAGGCACCTCAAAATCCCTGAATCCTCATAGCTTGATGTTTTCTTCTCCCTTAGTTATGCTAAAGAATTCTTAGCTGCTCTTTAGTAACCTAAGGTATTGTTGCTAAGTTTTATTCATCAGTTCTATGTATGTTAAGTAGGATGTATGGTTTGCCCTACCTACCTATAAGCTGACCATAGTTCTGTCCATAAAACTTTCTCTTTGACTGATTTGTTGATCATCTTGTTGAACCAAGGAGGCCTAGTCCCGATCTAGCCCTTTGCCTAAAACTATGAAAACTTATTTGTCCAAGTGCCCAATGACTTAGAGACTATGTTTAGGCGTTCCGGTATAGTTTATGAGTTGTTAGTTTGTCTTGTGTGTTTTCCCCAAAGTCTGATAGCCATTTCCCGAAGTTAGAGGGTCTTATACCTCTATGTATGGCTGGAATGTTTGAGTTCTATGTGTTAATTAGCTTATAGTTATACTTAGCATGATTAATGGCTTGCTATTACATGTTTTTTGTCTGCTATTAACTAGTTACACTTGAAATCCCTTGTCTTTCACCAACTTGTTGTCCATTGAATCCATTTTGCCCAGAGATCCCTTCTACCGTGAATCAAATCGGCCCTACAGCAGCTTTACATCATCTCCTCATAGCTTCCTTGACCTGTTTGACCCCATAGCCCAATTTATCTACATCTTGTTATCCAGTTTATGTATTTGATCAGTTTCATTCCTCACAAACTTAAAAAACCAAAAAACTAAAAACATACTTCATAACTAGCCTAATATCAAAACACCGCAAGTAAACACACTGACATCTTTTACACATATAGAGAGAGCCCTCTCTGAGTCCAGGAAGGCTAGGTCCTTGGGCTCCAAAGCTTGGTTTGATGTTACATCATCATTTGGCTAGCCAATCGGCCAAATCACAGGACCCTAACAGTGTCACCTACAGCTGTCCGGAACAGGGAACCTTTTGGGGCACCAAATTTTGCATGAGTACTCACCAGAGTGCCCAGATATGTGGCATGTGTCCAGACATGTGGGGCCCAGTGGATGGGGCTCCAGTTTCAGTTTTTTGTCCTTTGGTTGCCTGCCAAAACTTACACTCTAGCTTCTGATGTTCCAACGGATTGGTGGAAGGAAGTTCTCCTTTCAGAGGGGTTTAAAGTTCCAGGAACAAAGATATTGGCCTCAGAATATGATCTCACCGGGATTCATGAAACCTACAGTCTTCAAAATCCAGACTTGTAGAGGCGGCGGACTGCATGAGGACATGCAGAAGGCTAGTTGGGGGGAGATGTTGGGTACCAAATCGGGCCATCTTTCTGTCCATTTCTATTACCCTTTTTGAACTTTCTATACTCATTTACCTATGCTGTTATGTTAAACCTACAAGGTAAATACCCTTGACTTGTCCAATTGGAATATTTTAATTAATGAAGTAAATTCATGGAGTCTTATCTATTCGCGGTACTAAAACATATGTTTGACCGTAGCCTGGAGAATAGGAACCCTTGCTTCAGCATTTCACAACATATATTGTAACGAACAGCCATAAGGAGGCCACGCAGCTGGAGCCACGATTCCCTGGAACTATTCTTGGACCTTTTTGCTATCTCAGATATCTAGTGATGGTGCCGTTCCAACTGATTTACATTCTGAATATGCGGTTACCATGTTTCAGGGAGATCTATTAATCTCCCTCGCTATGTATAAAATGCAGATTGTTCTTGTGCATGGGGGTTCTCCCATCGCTATTGTAATCACCTGTTACAGATTAATAAAATACCATCTATTTTTCTGCTCCAATCTTCTTTGTGACTAACGCAGCCCTGATCAGAGAGTTGGGCCTGCTCTTCTGATCAGGTGCTGCATCTTTGTGTGTGTTTCATTTAATAGTTTATGCTTGTTGTTGCCGTTCTTTCCTATTTATGACTATTGCTGAGTTATGTAGTTAGTTTAATCTCACATCCATGTTTTGAATCTTAAATGATGAACCCTTGGTCGGAACGGATTATGCGTTTGCCCCTACATATACCTTATGCGTTGCCTTGAAAGGATACACACCTGGATTGATAAATTAATGTTGGAATAGGGTGAATAAATTGTTCATACCTGGACACCAACAGGGAGCGTAATTTATCCATAGATTACCATTCTGGCCCAACAAAATGGCGACTCCACTGGGGAGAAATTCTCTTGTTTATAGGTGTTCTAGTCTCTAATATTCTTTCTAAATCCACCCAGTATCTGTTTCACATAAAGATTAGACTTTTTCAGAGCTTAATTTGCAACATTAGTGAGCCAAACAGTAGCTTTTTCTTTGTTTACTGCACCCAACACACCCTTGGTCAGGGCACAGTGCTTTGCAGAGCACTGTTTCCCTTCTCAGCCTACGTTGCAGAGCACTGTCTCCCCTTGGAGACTGCGTTGAATCCTGAAAGGGACCAAATCCCCTTGAATTTTACTTTGTATCTTGCTTCAGTTCTGTTTTCTGATTTTTTCTGAAAAGTTTGATGCTCTATTGACCAGTAACTCTATATATTTCTTCTCCTTTGATTGAAAATTTGTTCAATGTTGTTTTAAAAAAGTTTTTCATTATCATGGACAAGTTGGTTTCAAAGTACTTTTTGTGGTCGCATTAAGAATCGTTTGCTTTCGAAAAAGGAAATTGTCGTAAAATCTTTATTTCCTTGATAGGAGAAATTATTTTTGAAGTCCTCGTTTTTCCTTCAAAAGAGAAATTGTTGTTTGTATTCTTCTTTTCTAGAAAGTAAAAATACTTTTGATTATTGATCTAGTGCACCTAGTTTCTTTTCTGCATTTATAACATTAAGGAAACTAAAAAGAAAAATTTGCATTTGCATGTAGGATTGTGTGTTCTTTGCAAAAGGAACATTAGGAAATCTGCATTTAGTTTGTGATTCATTGATTTTTTTTGTTCATTGATTTGTTTGCTCACAAATTATTTTCTCTCTTTCCAAAAAACTAGCGTTCTCTTACCTTAGTAGCTAGGTTCTTCATTGAAAAAGCTGAAAGTGAAAGTTTTTTTAACATTCTTAGCTGCATTTTAGGAATTTTATATACATCATCATGGTGAACTTGAAAGGAAAATTGTTAAGCAAGATCAACATAAAATAAATCTCAATTTACTTAACAACTCATTGGAACATTAACGATAACATTTAGAAGGTCTAGGCTAGAGGCATGTTCCGGCATCATAAAACATAGCAGCTGTCGTTAACTTGTCTGCGATACATTCCGAGTGTGATACCTCACTCCACGTACGTAAGTATATCATAGCTCATCCACATACTCTCGGGTATATCGAGCGGTGTTACAGTACGATAATTATAAAGGGGTGCTCTCACTGTGCAGTTTCACATCAGACAACGCTAATACAGACTTGGGCCTCCACGTACCTTCGGGTATATTTGGGAGGAAAAATTTTAGGTGCTATCCATCCATAGTGAACCGATTCGGCCGCCCTGAAATTGTGATAAACCGAACACAACATTCAGGGAGATTACCTTCCCGTACTTCTTGGTTCGCCAAGAGGTATTTTGTAGTTCACAGTTTCTTGGTAAACCCTTTTGCCTAGCATTACCCTATTTTTTTTTTTTTTTGGATAAAATAAATTAGTAATCGTGGAAGAACACAATCCTACCCCCCGTTGTTCGCGTAGATTAGCTTTGAAACCACCTTTACCACCAGAAGTTATTTCTGGTTGGCGAAGGCGATCACGATCTGCCGAATCAAGTACAATTCGTACCTCTGGCAAAACATCATCATTTAAACCAGAGTTAGCTCAAATTTTTTCCACACATCCTGGTTCATCCACTATTGTCGAAACAGAGTCTTCATAGCTACGTGTGTTCACGATCCATTCAATCGCTGAGACCATACCTCCTGGACCCGAAGTTGTTCAATCACAAATTGATCCAAATTTTGTCTCTTCTTCGCCGGAAAATATGAATCCCGAACAATTGGAAGTTGTTCCTACTTTGGTCACTCAACAGATATATGTAGTCATTGAAACTCCTATTTCACACAAACAACTGTCTGAAATATATTTTGGTCTTGACGGTGAAGTTCTTCCTCCTGGTTTAATCGTGATTGAAGAAATCCGAAAACCTGATACACCTTTAAGTCAAACCCACTTTGGGGGAGACCTTTACCTGTACCAGTCATTTCCTCAATCATTTCGATCTGATTTTGTTGATCCCATTTCCATTAAATCTCTCGTTGATTTCAGAGAGTATACATTTTTTCATAAAACCATGCCTGAACCAACATCTTCAGTTGGGTCTGCTGTTCCAATTACATCAGCTCCTACCCTCGCTACTCCGTCGATGTTCAAAAACTCACCAGAGTCATATTTGCATCATGGCCCTTCGGTCCCAACATGCTACAAATCATTGTCTGGCACTTTCTATGGTCAATCTTCAAGACCATGGTCATTACCAATGTCATCATTTGGTGTTTTAACTGGTGGTCCTATAGTTATTACTGAATGACTTGAATCATTACATCCATCATCAGGGCAATATCAAGTCGGTCCTTATGGGTCAATTCCTTTAAGTACCATATCAACTGGACTCCCAGCATTTGGAGAACAATATTTTCCGTCTTATTATCCTCCTTATGCTAGGGGGAAACCTATGGTCACCCAATATGACAGTACTCAGTCACATTTCGGTCAAACTAATTTTGACATGAATGTTTGTCAATGGCAGCCTACTCTGCCTATCCAACCACAAACGGTTGTCCAATCGTATAAACCAATTCAACCTGTTACACCCACTTCAATACCACTTGTTCATACATGTATACCCCTGTTACAGAATCAAAATCTTGTACATCAACCTTATCAGGTGAGTTCTTCAACTCAAGATCAAAATCCTTTAGTTAATTTACAACAACTTGTATCAGGGATCATTTATTCACAAGTTGGTCCACCATTTTATGGGATGTCACAAACACAATATGGTTATACATATCAAATGAATCAAACTTATAATAATTTGGGTTATAACATTGGTGGACATACCCCTTGGCAGCCACAGACAAAAATTACTCAAACTTCATATCAAAAAGTACCATATCCAGGTTTTGGTCAACAGAAATCTCAAGCGCTTTCTATGCAAAACAACCCCTATTTGGGTTACCAGCAAAAAATCCCATATGCTGGTGCTCAAAGACCTGTTGCCCAAGTAATTCCATCTTATCCTGGCTATGCACAACCTAACCTTATTAGACAATTTCATTTTGTTTCAACTTTGGAATTACTAGATTTAAATCGATTAACCAATAATCCTATCAATTATGCTCCTTGGTGGTCGGTGATACCACGTAAATTACCCTCCGACATTCCTAAATTCAATGGAAACCTTGGAGAAGACCCATCAACTCATGTTATGACTTATCATTTATGGTGTTCATCAAATTCCCTAAATGATGATTCTGTTCGATTATGTCTTTTTCAGCGAACGCTCACAGGTCCGACAGCTAAATGGTACATTGAATTACCTAGAGCTTCTTTTGACAATTTCACTGCTTTGGATACTGTCTTTTTGAACCATTTCCAGTTACCAATCAGATACAGAATTGGAATGGAAATCTTGACCAAATTAAAACAGAGTAATGCTACTCACATTTCAGATCATATTCATGATGGCGTCGCCGTCGACGAATGGTTAAGACATTTGTTCCCAATCAGCTTCTTACCGAATGGTTCATCAAATCCCTGCTACCATCTATAACAGAGAATGTGGATAAAGGTGGCGTCGTCACAGAAGAACAAGTTATCGCTCGCGCCAAATATTTAGACTTGATTTATACTCAGTTTGACATGGTCTATGAGAAAATCCCAAATGCATCGCGATCTAATTTCAATTTTCCTCCTCAAATAAAGGACTCTCATGCCAAAGACAGCTTGGTAGGTACTGCAAACACACACAAAAATTTTGCATCTGATCCTACTCCTACTTCTGAAATCAATGCCGTCTCATTTGACAAAGGCAAAAGTGATAAGCAACCAGGGAGTAAGAAAAAGGGGAAATCAAAGAAAAAGCAAACTTCTAACCCGCAGGAGTGATCATCTGATCAAATGTCAGGACCATGGAAACCTCGTTATCCATGCATAATATGTAATGAGGAAATTTTTTAAGGGATTTTCCTCACCGTGCTGAAGTCTCAAAAATCATCAAGACTTCTCATGCATCAGCTGTGTTGACAGACCCATTTCCAAATCTAGACACAAATTTGGTTGCTATGGATCCAGCTCCTAGTTCCTAAGTGTTAATGTTATCCACTACAAAACCTTCACAAGATATTTTGGTGTCGACACAGAATAAAGACTATGGTAGTCTAGCCACTGATCAACCTACTACGTCGACAACAAATCCATCTAATGAATCAGTACCACCTCCTGTTATTCCTGAATTGACGATTAAGCCACCGAAGGGAGTAATTCATAAATCGACATATAATCCTCGAGCAAGAGCTGAAAAAAATTATAATATAGCTAAATATTTGGCTCAATCCCCTTCAGCTATGTCTCCTCTTGAGGTATTACAAAATTTTCCCTCCCAGAAGCAGGCTTTATTGTCGACCATTGGTGGAATTGATCCAACTGATTCTAATCTTATTATCTTTAATCATACGGGCTATGTGCCGCAGCTTCCAGCAGAATTGGCATTCTCCATACAATTTAATGTTCTCAATCACCTTGTTCATCGCACTATTATTGATGAGGGAGCATCTACGTGCATTATGTCTCTAAACTGTTGGAAGTCACTTGGCTCACCGCGATTATCACAATCATCAATGACGTTGAAGGCTTTTGATGGAAGAACATATAAACCATGTGTTATTATTAACAACCTGCAAGTTGAATTAGGGGACAAAACAATAAGTATTGATGTTGAGGTTGTTGACGGACCCCTTTGTTACACCATTTTTTGGTCATCTAACCTATTATCATTAGATGGACCCAAGTACACCATGTAAGACCAAGTTTACCCTAAGTAAAATTGCTTTCGCTATGTAAAATAACTTAATAAAACACATTCATTAAGTTGTTTATGGTCCAAATAGGAAACCCCAAAAGGAAATATTAAACAAATCTTTATTTGTTTGATTTTCCTCATGGAATAATCAATTAAACAATAATTTAATTATTATTCCAAGTTATATTTAACCCAAAGCAAGGAAATTAATTAGATAAATCCTTATTTATCTTATTATTTTCTAGGAATAATTATTTAAATCTTATTTAAATAATATTCCTTGTTGAATATGACTAAATCATTTATAAATAATTAAATAAATTATTATTTATTTAATTATCATTCAACCACTTCCTTAAAATAATAAATAAATCATTTATTTATCTATTATTTATAAATAAAGGGATTTGACCCAAGTCAAATGACTTTTCCCTCCAACAAATATAATAAAATATTCCATAAAAGGTGGATCTAGATTTGGTTAATATTATTTTAATCATACACCAAGATCTAGATCAAGATATAGGGAAGGAAAATGGTTATTGATGGAGGAAGTCTTGTGTTATTTGGGCAGGAAGCGGTGAACTATTAGGTTTGGCGTTCCCAATATGCATTGACATGTTCAACCTAGTGAGTATTGTTGAACTCAACCTAGAGATGGAAGGCATTCTGTTGGTATGGGGAAAGGATTTAATGAAACATAATATTGAAGGCGGTTTTTTTTTTTTTTTGGGACCAAAACGCCACCATGGGATCTTGAACCGGAACCAGATCTGCAAGATTCGTGGAGGAACATGGCTTCGATCAGATTGTTGGTAGAAAGCTTGGGGCTGACCGTGCAGAGCAATCAGGAGGCTCTTGGCCAATTCGAACCCCAGAAATCAAGAATTCAGAAGGAGGGTTACCCTCAGGCGGATGTACCCAGCTATCTCCAAGTAAGTAATGCCAAATCCCTCCTTCCTTCTCGTTCTTTTACCGGAGGTCTTGAAGATTTGGTACTCAATCATGGATCAAAAAGCTGGACTTGGCATAGCTCGGGAGGAGGGCTCAAAACTGACCTAGGGTCGGTTGAGGTAGGAAGATCCCTGGCTATAACCAGATCCTCTATTGCAAGAGATTTGATAAACCCTAGCGTGATTTCTGGATTGGTGGAAGCGGGATCTGGAGAGGGATCAGGTCTAAGGAAGGAAGATCTGGCTTTCGAAACGGTTAAGCAGTTAGCAGAGGTGGGATTAGCAAAGGATGTTGACAAAGGAACTGGAAACAGGGGCAATGCGGAAGTCATTGCTACAGAGACCCCCTCAGAAAATCCTCCAGTGGACAAGAACAATTCTTCGCAGCAAGCAGAAGCGGCAAATGGTGCTGTTGTCACACAAGGTAGGGAGGAGGTCTCAGGCAAGAGGCAAAATGGGGAGAAAAGGAAGAAACAGAAATTTATCAAGAAAAAGGAGATCGAAGAAAATCTAGTGCTGGGGATGGATGTACAAATAGAGGAAGCTATTAGGGTGGCCGGATGCACTTTGGTAGGACGAGCGAGGGGTAAAAAATATTCAGCTCAATTCATCCAAAATTGGGCGGATCAGCAATGGCAGGCGGCCCCAGAAAAATCTTTCAAGGTATCAGTTCTGGCAAAAGGATGGTTCATGGTGCAATTTGAGAAGAAGGAAATGTCGAACTGGGTTATGGGGAAAAATTGGGCCTTCGCCAACCATCCTGTAATTTT
This sequence comes from Pinus albicaulis, assembly GCA_034641835.2. NCBI lineage: Eukaryota > Viridiplantae > Streptophyta > Pinopsida > Pinales > Pinaceae > Pinus > Pinus albicaulis. The sequence goes on along the minus strand of JAXQQM020075522.1, from coordinate 98,100 downwards.
CAGGCGATGGACTCCACTGTTTGACGTGTAGCGAGAAAAGGTTGAAACTTTCCCGGTCTGGGTTCGAGTTCCTGGTCTGCCTCCTTTCCTTTGGGTGGATTCAGTTTTCAGGTCCATAGGGAATATGCTCGACACTTATTTGGAATTAGATATGTCTTTCATTGAAACAAAGAATAAGGCCATGGCATGGATATTGGTCAGTCTTAACCCCGAAGAAGGTCTTGTGGAAAATATCAAAATCCAGTACCGAGACCTCATTTTTGACCAGCCATTGGACTACGAACATCTGCTATTCAGATGTCACAGATGCCATGTGTATGGCCATCTAGCAAGGGACTACCCGTTGGGTTTTTGTCGCAGGAGGAAACATAAGAGAGCTGAGGAGGAGGTGGTAACAGCCGAAAAAGAAAAAGATTCTAGGCATAAGAAGGCTCAAGAGGAAGATGCCATGGAGGTGGATAGGAGTGAGAAGGAGATGTCTTCGAAGTAGACTCATAAGGAGATCCCGTGCCTGGAGATTGCAGAAGGAACACCTATCGGAACCGGGAATGCTACCCCGAAAATCACAAAAGAATCGACTGCAACCCTCCCTGAAGACACGATGGGTATGCACTCTTGTTTTCCTTCTTGTGAAGTTAAAGATGCATGCCTGAATTCAAATTCTCATAGTCATTCATCTGATGTACACACTCGAGTTGATAGCATCACTTCATCTATTCCCAAAATAAACCTGAACTGTGAAGAGATTCTGAATGAAATCTGTGAAGTGAAAACCTCTCCTTCCAAACCGGCATGCCATTATAATCTGCGCTCCCTTGATAAAAAACCTGTTTCAGGAGAGCCAGTCGGAGGTTTAGGCATGGATACTTCCCAGGCATCTTTGAGGAAACCCAGGGGTAGGAAGTCTTACCTGTCTAAGGCTCAGGTGAAAGCAAAATTTGATGTGGCGGATGGTAAACAATTGTCAATTCCTAGGGTGCTTAGAGTGGCGAAACCTTGTGAGGGAGTGACAAACTGATCTTTCTCTCCTAGAACTGTAGGGGTTTAGCCAGTAAACCCAAAAAATTGGCTCTGAAGAGATATTTCAGCATTGTAACCCAGATGTACTCATGTTACAAGAGACTCTAGGCACGAGCACAAAAGTTTCGTCATCTCTTTGTTCTACTCTCCCGGGTTGGAATTTTCAAACCTTGGATTCTGTTGGCCACTCGGGAGGCCTGGCTATTGGCTTCAGGGAAGGAAGACTGAAACTAGTAAACATATGGGGGATGGATCATGTGTTGGGGATGGAAGCTATGTCCCTGTTGTGGCCAACAGCAAATTAACCCCCCTTCTTATTTAGTATTATCACTAATACTAAATAAGTGGGGACCCTTAGTAAAAAAATTAAAAAATAAATTAGGGCTTGTATTTCTTTTTTCAATAAAACTTACTATCATAGAATTAGGAGAATACCCCTTGAAAAATCTAAAAAAATTAAGTTTTATGATAGGATAGAATAAAATCATTCTTTAAAGAACTATCGCATCGCAAAAAAGGTAATGAATACCTCCTTACAAGAAGAATTCTAAGATTGCGAGATTGCGATGCGAAACTACACACTAAAAGGACATTCATCGCATCGCATGTCATATCTTACATTGAAAAAACCTCAAACCACCGATGAGTGATGATCACAAATTGCGTTTCGCAGAAAAACACATTAACGGATGTTTGTCATATGTTATGCTCTTGCGATTTTGCGATATTGCGATGTAGCGATTTTGCAATGTTATGATATTGTGCTATTATGATATTACAATTTCATGAGATTGCGATCTGCGATATTGCGATTTTGCGATATTGCGAAGCAAATCGCAGATCGCCTTATCGCAGATATTTAAGGCTCATTATACAAAAAAAATCTTTCCATAAATCGATACCTGGTTATGTGCTTTAATGTTAATCAATGAATTGGTTGTCAATCATTAATGAAATATGGTTTCGTTCTGATAGAAGAGCTATTTCACGTAAGGTGGTATATTTTATACGTCTTCAGCATTTAAAACTTTCCCGTCACCTTTTTCCTATCATTATTCTCACTTAATTCGTAAACTGCAGGAGCGAAGAACAGAGAACTATACAAAGCAATATTCAGGGTATAATGGGAAAGAAAGACAAGGCTCTAAGTTTCGAAGATAAAGAAATGACTCCCTTGTATACAGACACCGCCTGTAACAAAGATGCTGGTATTACTACTTGGGAGGGCATGTACAATCTACTTGAGGAAGAGAACCCCAGAGTAATGGAGGTTACACCTACTGCAGGCTCACATGGGTCTTTTGATGCGTCCATTACAGAGCTAGCTTGCCCATTCTTGCACCGGATAGTAGCAAGGCCCAAAATTCTTCCCTGCACGGACATGGTTGAATGGGTGCTGGACAGCACTGATATTACAAATAGACAGTTTAAGACTCAAGGTCAAGAACTCATCGGCTCATTTACTCCACAAGATTTGAGACTCATGTATCATTTGCCGGAGCCACAAGTGACTTATAAAAAACAATTTCATGGAGAAGTTTGCCAAAGAAAATGAAAACCTGGCAGAATGCACTAAGGACTAGTCAAGGAGGGACGAACCACTAAAAAAGGATAAACATGGTATGTATAGTACTGGTTCTCTCACTTCTCCATATTGCTTTGCTGCTGCTATGCTCTGTAGGCTTTTTGGAAAGCTAGACATTAATAAGTTTTCATCTGAATGGCTACCATTATTGAATGCTGCTGTTAATGCTACTATTGTGGATTGGGCTAAGATATTATCTGACAACTTAGCCACAACCATTTTGAATTACCAGTCTAAAAGAACTGTTTCTTAGAGAATTTATTCCCTTTTTTACTTATCTGCTTATGTGATGGATTCAATTTGTTATATTTCCAAGTTTCCTTTAATGGGTTGGAAATGGACGACTCAAGACCCCTTACCCATTCATATTTATCACAAAGAATTGTGGGATTCCAAGTTCATTCCCTATTTTTACAAGATTTTCCATGGAATCATGTTGTCCCTGTACAAAATGTTGTATGATAAAGATGCTCCTAGGTTTTCTCCCGACGCAGAGGTAGTCATACCGCCTGTTGTGAGATGGTTTGGAGAAGAATTGTTTACATATGTTAGGGTATTTGGATGTTTTTCTTCCCCTCATGTTTTACCTTTGTATGTTCCTGATAAACTCATGGCACGAGAAATTGCTTATCAAACTTGCGGAGAAGGAGGTTTGACTAAAGATTTGAAGGACAAAAAGAAGGCTATTTGGCCACAATTTCCTGTGGCCTGTGGAGCCTTTTCATTATTTAATGTAGGCCATGCATTCAAAGAAGTAAACAACATTACATGTTTACGTTTGTTCATGTTTCAAAGAAGACCGTTCGACCCCTATGATATTGTTAAAAATTTCACTACTGCAGTCAAAATAAGAGTGTTTTCTAAAGAACATGATCTCTTTGATGACATGTTCCAAAAGAAAGGCACATTTAAAGAGGTTCTACATTCGGCCCAAATACGGTTTCCTTCAGCAGAATTTCAAGAGTTCAAGATATACAGGGAAAGGAGGTTAACTACTATCCCTTTGGATAAATTACGCTTGGAACCCGTAAGAGAACCAACTCCCAGTATTAGTCTCAGTGGAAGTTCAAGTACAGACAAATCTAAATCTAAGTCCGGGAGAGAAACCTCTGAACATTCTAAGAGATCTGACAATGATCATGATAGAAGTGAAGGGTTAGTAAGGGATACTGCCCAATCAAAGGAGCTTCCACAACAACAGATTTTGACCCCTCCTCAGCTAAATCGCCCCCCTCTCATTGTACAGCAACCATCAGTCAAAACTGAGTTAGATAAGGAATGGGAGACATTCAATGATTTAATCAATATTGAAGGACAGAACACATAGACACCTGTGAATAATGTACAGACAACAAAAAATATAGTCACAGGAATAACTAGCAATGTCTCAGAAATGGAACATATTCCCATTACCCCATCCTCTGAACTTATGCTCAAAATAGAGGAAATTCCTCCTCTTGATGTATTTTATAGTCCACAACACAAGGCAGTGGTAAGAAAACAAAGAAAGAAAAGAAAATTGGAAAATGTGCTCTCTCATGATGTAGAACAATTAGATGTCCTATGGCAAGATCCTACCACTGATCCAACTGAAAATCTCACTAAATTATCTTAGATCATAGGAGCATATGCCTCTGCAGCCATTGATAAAGCATCTGAGGTACAATAATTACTGAATGAGAAAGAAGATCAAGTACAGGTTTTGCAACAACAACTGCAACAAGCCAATGCCAACAATGAAGCACAGAAACAACTTGAAAAATTACAGCAGGATTTCCAACAAATGCAGATAGGGTATCAAAACAGTTTGGCTGAAAAAGAGAAACAACTACAGGTTATGAAAGAGATGCACAAGGATGATCCCAAGCTTACAGAATTTATCACAGAGTCTATTTCCTTAAATGATCAACTACTGCAGCAACAGGAACTATTATGCCAAAGAATATCACAGTGGAACTCTTATTGTGAAGAAATTGATAAAATCAATAATCAAGTCGCAGGCTTACGACATGATTATGATTTAATTGATAAAAGAGTTACAGAATATTTGGCTTGACAAGAAATAGAGGAGGGGAAAAGAGCAAGTGCACCAATGATCAATGACAATCAAAAAGAAATACTCTTTAATAATTGGGATGCACAATTCAGGAAAGCAGAGCAAGCGGCAGAAGAAGCAGCCACAGCAGCAAGCAATATTATTGATTGCATAAATGAAAATTTGCACAAGGAAAATTTGATCTTAGAAACTACTCCAGGGTATCTACCAAAGGCGCAACAACTGCAGACAGAATGGAAATAGAAGGCTCAAGAAAAGGTAGAACCGATTAAAATATTAACAAAGTTAAATTGGGATTCTTACTGGGCGTGTTTGGTAAAGCCACACAGCCAGTGCATGACTCTCAAGTGTATCATCAATTCTGCCGAGAAGATGGTGCCAGCTCTTGCCGATTCCGTTTTCACAGGACAGTTGAATTCTGAAGTCGGCTAGCCTACTCTTCTCAAACAAATGCTGAACACTTGCAATTTCAAAGAACAGATTCACAAGTAGTTAGTTGTTAAGTTTTAATTTTAGATTTAGTATTAATTTTTCTTTATTTTTTCCTAAAAATAGGACGGTCATTTAAACCGTATCCTACATTTTTGTAATAAATTATTTTTAGATTTAGTTAGTAGTATTTAAACCCTTCTCGTGCATTTAGAGAAGGGTCCTAAAATTTGTCAAAAACTTGTCCTCAGAACATGCACTTTTGCACCCTCCGAGGAGGATTTGATGAATGAATGGAACAGGATTTATTGATATCTGCGTTTAATATCTGATACTGATGTTGCACTTTTGTACTCTTAGTGGATGTTGGATTAAGAAGAGATATGTCATTATTGCTTGAAGCTCATGAGTAGAACTAGTTATAAATGGTACTTTTATCTCTTAGCTATTTTTGCCTCTATGTTAAAGTGATATTTATGTTCAGTTGTTTATGTATTAATGCTTGAATGCTTGAGTTATCATTTGGCACTTTTGTACGGTGTTAGCTATTTATTTATGCTTAATATATGAGTAGCTTATTATGCGATATGTTTTTAACAACTGTTTCGTCTAACTTTTTATACGAAGTGGTTTATCTTTATTGAATTCTTTTCTTATAACAGTTGAATGATCTTTATTACCAATTGTTATTTGAAATCATTTTAGATCGTATAACGGAAAGATTACATCCCGGGTTTGTCTAGAATTAGATATTTCTATTTATTAGAATACAATTGCATGTTATAGATTAGAATTAGAATAAAAGCATTTCACTTAGGAAATTTTAGAAAGGAAATATCAATTCTCAACACACACACACATATTGGGAAATTGGTCCCATTATCCCCAGTCGGACCCACTATACCAAACAGAAAAGGAGTTGCCAACTAAGGTCCAGACCGGGTGGGTATCCCCCTTGTTGTAGACTCGATTTTCGGGGCTTCAACAATCCACTGATTTCGGCTTCTCTATAACGATTTTAAATATTTACGGGCCATGCTAGGAGAGAATCTTTTTGGAATAATCTCCTGTCTAAATTTGTGATAAGAATTCAAAATCTGGTGATAGGAGGAGATCTAAATTTCTCAATTGGGAATGTCGAGACTTGGGGACCTTCAGCCAGAGAAGATCCTCTATCAGATTTCTTCTTGAATGCCCTTACTTCACATAACCTGATAGATGTATACCTGTTAAAACTAAAACCTACATGGAGGAACCGTAGAACAGGTGACGCTAGAATAGCAAAAATATTAGATCGTTTTCTTCTAGATGAATATCTAGCTTCCAAAATTTCGGTTTTCAGGCAATGGGTGGGAGAGGGGGGAAACTTGGATCATTTTACAGTCCTTCTTGAGCTGTCAAAGCCCCCCCCTAAGCCGGCTGCCCCATTCAAATTCAACGCATCCTGGATGCAGGAGGAATATTTCCAAAACCTATTCAAAGAAACTTGGCAATCTCTGTGTAGGAACGCCTTGGAGGACAAGAGCTTTCTGTTCATGGAGAATTTGAAAAGATTGAAGAAGGCCACTGTGGATTGGGCTAAGAAGAGGAAGAAGAAACAAAATGAAGATTTAATCAATATAAATTTGGAGCTTGGGGAATTGGAAAAACCTGAATCGAATGGCTATGAATCTCAGGAGTCAAAGGACAAGATCTTGCTGCTAGAAAAATAGAGAAGTAAAATACTTTTGGACAGAGAAGAGGAATGGAGGTTGAAAAGCAGGGTGATCTGGCTGAAGGCTGGAGATGAAAACACAAATTTTTTTCACAATTATGCAAAAGGGAGGAAGATAACGAATACCATATGGAAGTTAAAGGACGAGAAAGGTAGGGAGGCTAGTTCTTTTGAATCTCTCTCGAACATGGGGAGAAACCATTTCCAAAAGTTATTCTCTGATTAAGGGGAGTCAACATTAGCAGAGGTTATCAGAACATCCCAATGTTTTCTCCGGTATGTGGAGGAGGAAGAAGTCGAGAGTTTGATGGGAGAGGTCACAAAAGAGAAAGTGGAGAGTATTATAAAATCTATGGCCAAAGACAAAAGCCCTGGGCCGGATGGGTGGCCTATATGACTCTTCCAACATTTCTTCGATTAGAATGGATCTGAATTAATAGAGGTTTTTGAGGAATCCAGGAGAAAAGGAATGGTCTATTCTCCATTTAACTCAACCTTTATAGCCCTTATTCATAAGAAAGAAGATCCAGAATCGTTTGAAGATTTCAGGCCTATATCGCTTGGTAATAGCATTTGTAAAATTATAGCAAAAGTGATTGTTGTCCGTCTAAAGCCAATTTTTTCTAGATGCATTTAAAATGAACAGTTTGGATTTTTGGATGGAAGCCAAATTCATGAAGCCATTGGGGTGGCTCAAGAGACAATCCATAGTGTTAAACAGATGAAAATAAAAGGAGTAGTGGTGAAAATTGACCTGTCAAAAGCCTATGACAGAATCAACTGGACCTATCTCCGGATGTTGTTAACACATCTGGGTTTTAAAGTTGACTTTATCAATTGGATCATGGGATGTATAACCAGTGTCCTTATTAATGGAGCAGGCTCTCCTTTCTTCAAAGGGCAAAGAGGGTTAAGACAAGGATGCCCTTTATCCCCTTTTCTCTTCCTTTTGGTAGCAGAAGGATTGAGTCAATTAATATGAAAAGCCAAAAGGGAAGGAATTTTAAAAGGTCTGGAGGTAGCAGTCAACTTGTACATTTCGCACCTTCTCTTTGTCGATGACATCTTACTTTTCAGTAATGGGAGTGAGTCAGAAATCAAGGAGATCAAGAATATTCTTGAGATTTTCATGAAAGCTACAGGGATGCAAGTGAACTATAGAAAATCTCAGCTCATTCTGGAAGGCTTTAACAGGCAAGAGAAAAGCCAAATTACCTCAGTTCTACCCTTTGATGTTTATAAGCTCGAAGATACTTTAAAATATCTGGGGTTTTGGTTGAAGCTGGATAAATATAGGAAACAAGACTGGAATTGGTTGTTAGCAAAGATTGAAGCCAAAATCTCTCATTAGAGCTTCAAGTGGCTTTGCAGAGCAGGAAGGCTAACTTTAATCAAATCAGTCCTATTAGCAATTCCAATATACTGGGTTGCGCTGACCTGGGTCCCTAAAGGAATTATGGAAAGGATAAGAAGAATTTGTAGGAGATTTCTCTTGGTTGGATCAAAGGAGGATTCAGTACTCCCCTGGGTCGCCTGGGAAAAAGTGGCAAGAACGAAATAATGGGGAGGGTGGGGTATAAAAGACCTCACTGCTTTCGGATCCTCCTTAGTGGCTAAATCAGGGTGGAGAATTATCAACTTGGAAAACCTCTGGACGAAAGTGGTTAAGCGGAAATACATCGACCCCACCCCTCTAGAAGATTAGATCTGGAACCCCAATAAGAAAGGAGGAAATGTGTTGGTAGTCTGGAAGGCGACTATAGAGGCCTTCAAGATTATTAAACAGGGCTTATCATGGCATATTGGAAATGGAGAAAATCTTCAAATAGGAAGAGACCCATGGGTGGGGTGTAATGGAAATTTTGCTTTGCCCCTAGGCCTGATTAGGCACCTAGAATCAAAAGGAATTCTTTTCCTAAATCAGGTAGAGAAAATTGGTCACTCGTCCATCTGGGGACAAGCTTGGAAATCAGGAGAGGAATTGAACCTTTGTCCACATTGGTGGAACGATTGGAAGGTCTATATACAAGAACTCTCCAGATCAAATGTAAGGCTTAACGACAAACCATATCATTTGGTGTGGGCTCACGCAGATTCTAGATCCTATTCCCCAAAATTTGGATACAAGTTCCTCATGTCAAAGAAAGGTCGGGGAGATCCGGAATGGTGGGAAAAGTCATTATGGAAGTTAAAATGCCCCGCGAAAGCCAGAATCTTCTTTTGGTGTATTCTAAAAGGAAAAATCCCTACATGGGACATCCTCCAAGCCAGGTATAAGTTAGGACCGGGAAGATGCTCTCTGTGTAAAAATGAATCTGAAAATAGAACACACCTTTTTATTGACTGTCCTATAGTGAAAAAAAGTATGGGTGGAGGTTGAGAAGCTTATTAAAAAACTGGTAGCCTGGGAAGGGGAAAACATCTCTGATGTATGGCACAAATGGTGGCACTTATATTCAAACGGGAAATTGCGGAATTTGCCTCTAATTATTTCTTGGGGCATTTGGATTACCAAGAACAGAAGCATCTTTCTTGACAAGGAAACCCCTGTTGACTCAATTGCCATACAATGTACCTCTTTTACTCAATCATCCCCGATTCAGAGGAAGAAAGGATGCCCAGACAGGTTAAAGAGGAACAAATCAAGGAAGGAGTGCCATGGGCTTATTTTGATGGGGCTTCTCAGAATAACAAAGCTGGAGTAGGAATAATCATCCATTTAAATGAAATACATACTCTAAAAGCATCGGTGGGTTTAGGCAACGACACAAATAACTACGTAGAATTATTAGCTCTAAAGCTACTCTTATGCTGGCTTATACACAGGAACATCTTCACAGTTCAGATTTTTGGGGATTCTTTAAATGCTATCAAATGGACAAATGATCAAAGAAGATGTCAAAATTATATCTTGTATCATTTATTAGAAGAAATTCAGAAATTAAAGTTGTCCTTTAATGTTTTTTCTATTCGCCACATTTACAGGGAGCGCAATGATTCAGAAGACAGGCTTTCTAAAGAAGGTCTACAACAAAATCTGGGCAGTTGGATAATAGTGGAGGAAGTCAATGGAGAAATCCATGTCTCGGATTAGCCTCCTTATGTATAGATTGCTTTCCTCTGAAGACTTAGCAGATTGGTCAAAGCAGTTTCTTTTTGTATACAGCTGAAAGGGTTTCTTTTTTGTAAATATGTTTTGAGTTTCATGCATGAATTGTGCATCTTTTTTTCTGTTTTGGGTTTTTTATCCTCGATAGAGGAGACCCAGGAAAAATATGCTTGCTATTGTTTTTTACCATGAATTTTAAACATACGGAAAACTGTTGGCTCTGCTGAGGAAGGGAGTTGTTTTCCTCATTAGAGGAGGCTCACATTACGCTCAGGAAGATCTATCTCTCTTAGTTAAAGGTAGGAAGAATAGCCCTTCTTGCAGAACATTATGATGCTCAATCATACAGCAAAAGGAATGCTTCGGCATATGATATGTAACTTTTTATCATGTTTATAAAAAGTTCGTTTTTTCCTTTTGGGAAAAAAAAAAGATCTAGAATGACCCAATATTTTGTTATAAATAGAAGGGTTTTCTCATTCATTTGTAACCTTTTGTTGCTAATTATATCACTATGGATCTATGCTCTTGGTCTGAATTTGAGCCATTATCATTGTCACATTCTCTATTATTTGCTTTGTGAGCTCCCTCTGAGTTCTATGTTTGTCTGGGTTTTCTACACCAACAAGAAAGAGAAATGCTAGATCTGAAGCGCTGAGGACTTTCAAGAACCCATCCCATTAAGGAGAATTGGAAACACCTTTCTTGTTTTCCTCTCAGCTGCCCTTAATTTAAAAATTCTTTCAAAACTATTGTTCTTGTCTTGTCTATTGGATGCATGGAGAAAAACCTTATTTTTACTGCTTAATGCCTTTTTACGCATAGATCTGGATTTGTGTAGCATTTATCTTGATCAACTAACTGCAGATTTGAAGATATTGGCAGCCATATTTGATGTTAGGGCTATTTTTTATGCGTAGCTAAAGTGGTATTTTTCCGTACACTTCGACAAAAGATTCATACTAACACCCTTGACTATAATATTTTACTCGGAAGACCATGGGTATATGCGATGACTACAATTGTTTCTACATATTTTAGAATGGTTTCCTTTCCTCATGAAGGTGCTATTATAGTCATTAATCAATTATCATTTTTTGCCTCCACTTCGTAGGTAACTGGAAGCGTTCCGTATATTCACTTACCCTAACTAGAAATCCAGAACATTGGTGTAGGACTCTTAAAGGATTCCACTCTTATGGGAACCTTTGCATTACCACTGCCCATGACGTTGGCAGAAATTTCAAGCATAGAGACCTGCTACATGATCTCTTCCACTCTATATGGCTTAAGGAAGAGTACGGGTGATTCTGATATTTCTACGTTGGATGATGTTTTACCGCTCAGCCCTATTGAACTACAATAGCAATCAATATATTTGGCTTGGGCGGAAAATCCAAAATCAGCGTCGCCGAGTGTTTGGGCTGATCATTCATTAGATTTTGGTACTCCATCTGATCCATTTTCCTCAAAATTTTTGGCAGATGAAAGTATTTTGGAAGCTATGATGGCAGAAGGAGAACCATGGGAAGATTATCATCATCGTTACCATCTTCCAGATTATGAAGAAAATAATCTCAGTGAACTATATCACCCATCCATTCAAAATTTATTTTCGAATTCTTTTCCAATTAATGCAATTGAATCTGAGTGAAATTTATCAAATATTGAAGAAACGATTTCTATCGATATTTCGACTAAACCCTAGCATTGTAGAAAATATTCATGTCGGTGTATCTTGTTCTCCATCAGAACTGAATTCATATCACTCTATTTTTTGTGAATTTCATGACGTATTCGCTTGGTCTTACGAGGAAATGCCAGTCATAGATACTAGTATAGTTGAACACACTATTACTATGTATCCTGATGTGAAACCAGTGCGTCAACAACTTAGACCTGTTCATCCGAAGAAAGCCACTGCCATCAAAGTAGAAGTTGAAAATATTTTGCGTGCTGGTTTCATTTACCCTGTCCTGCTAACTGAGTGGGTTTCCAATATTGTTCCTGTTATAAAAAAACAAGGAACCATTCAAGTGTGCGTCGATTATCGGGATGTTAATCAGGCGTTTCCAAAAGACAACTTTCCTACTCCCTTTATTAACCAAATTATTGACGATTGTGCTGGATGAGAAATATTTTCTTTCATGGATGGATTTTCCGGCTACAATCAAATCAATATCTACCCAGATGACCAACATAAGACAAAATTCATCTGTCCTTGGGGCACATTCACATATCGGAAACTCCCATTTGGTTTAAAGAACGTTGGGGAAACTTTTCAAAGAGTAATGGATTATGCTTTCAATGACATCAAGTACATTGTTCAACCATATCTAGATGATTTACCAGCGCATTCAAGAAAATGGACTGATCACCCGATGCATTTGAGAGCCATTTTCTTACACTGGCGACACTACAAGATATTCCTCAATCCACATAAATGTGTGTTTTGTGTTAGTTCTGGTTGATTTCTCGGATTCGTAGTCTCAAAATAAGGAATTCAAATAGACCCATTGAAGGTACAGACCATTCTTGATTTTCCTGCACCATAAAACTTACTTCAGATACAGAAACTTCAAGGAAAGGTTAAATTCCTGAGAAGGGTCATTCCAAACTACGCCGAAATGGCTAAAGGATTTACTCGATTATTGAAAAGGGGGCTTCCCTTCCATTGGGACCAAGTTGCGCAAGATTATTTTGATGCTGTCAAGGACCATCTTGTCCGAGCGTCATTAATGTATCCTCCAAATTATCAAAATGATTATTTCCTATATATCGCCGCAGCTGAAACAACCATCGCTATGGTTTTGGTCCAAGTAGAAGATGGAATTGAACATCCAATCTATTATTTGAGTCATAATATCAATGATACGGAAGTTAAGTAATCATACATGGAAAATATTTCCTTGGCAGTCGTTCAAGCTATCCAAAGATTTCACCATTATATCTTGCTCCGAAAAACAACAATAGTTTCGGATTGCAACCCCATGACTTACATCTTACCATGTCAATTGATGGGTGGAAAATATTCAAAATAGATCATAATTTTGCAGGAATTTGATTTGGAATTCATCATATCCAAGTCAAAGAAGTCTTTAGTTTTGGCTGATCTTCTCTGTGACCTTCCCTGTGATAGTACTGCAACTACGTTGGAACCATCTATTCCAGACGAGTCTCTATTTCTGATCGGATCATCTGATCCTTGGTATGGATATTTCATCATTTATCTCCAAACCAAAACTTTTCGACCTAATACCTCTCACTATGATTAGCGACGTATTCGATGCCAAGCCAAAGATTATCTGATCGTCGATGATACACTTTATTGTCGTGGTGTCGATCCCATTTTAAGGAGGTGCCTCACTCATGAGGAGGCTGAAAAAGTATTAAATGATTTCCATGTTGGGGCTTGTGGTGGACATTTATCTGGTTATGCTACTGCGCAGAAGATACTCCGCATTGGTTACTTTTGGCCTACTATTTTTTGAGATTGTATCCTCGCAGTTAGAATTTTTCATGCATGCCAGATTTATGATCGTAAAATCTGCAAACCACCAGTGCCAATGCATCCTGTTGTCTCTGCTGGACCATTTACAAAATGGGGTATCGATTTCATGACCTGTAAACAACCTTCATCCAGGGGGCATGGTTATATTATTGTTGTAGAAGACTATTTTACCAAATGGGCTGAAGCGATGCCTACATTCAACAACATAGGACAAACAACTGCATTGTTTTTCTTTAATCACGTCATGGCATGGTTTGGGGTCCCACAGGCTATAGTTACGAATCATGGGAAGCATTTTTGCAACCAGATGATGTCTGAATTGACAGCCAAGTTAGGATTGTTGCATGATAATTCTACTCCTTATTATCTACAATCAAATGGACAAGTTGAAGCTATTAAAAAAATTCTTAAACGAATGATTCAACGAATGATAGGAGTCTGTAAAAGGAACTAGCACTTGATCCTGTACTTCGCCTTATGGGCGTATCGAACCTTGGTGAGAAACGTGGCTGAATTTACTCCTTTTCAATTGGTGTATGGTCTGGAAGCTATCTTACCAATCCAATGCGAAATATCATTGTTAAAACTTGCGATTGAATTTTTACCTGACACCTCAGAAGAATAAGCGTGTCTCCTTAACCTCATCCATCTAGATGAAACGCGTCGTGAAGCCCAATTGGCCAACGAAGTGCATAAGAGACGTATAAAGGCGCAATACGACAAAAATTTCCAGCCTCGCATCTACTTAGAGGGCAACTTGGTCCTTCTTTACGACCAAGAAACTGATGTAATAGGTAGAGGGAAATTCGAGCCGTTATGGCATGGCCCCTATATTTTCAAAAGATTTATTGCTAACGGTGCCTATGATTTAGTTTATTACGATGGAATTCCATTGGCGCAACCTAGAAATGGGTGGTATTTGAAACATTACTATGCTTAATCACGAGCGTAGTAAGTTTTTGTATTATATTGTTTATATGCTGTTGATTTTCATTCACTATCTTAATTTGTTTTTTAGATTTTTCTTGACGTTAGTAATCCGCTTTACATTTTATCGTAGATGTTTGAATCTTCAGAATTTTTTTTTGAATATGCTGATGGTGCTAGTCGTAGTACGCAGAATCTATCCTCTGCATCGTGGTCCATTTTCACTTTGAATAGCGAGTTAGTGAGTTTTCAAGGGATTTGTATCGGTAGATAGATGAATAATATCGCTGAGTATAGCGCATTGATTGAACTTATCTCTGATGCCATTTCATTTTGTATTAATCACATAATCATAAGGTTAGACTCACAACTTGTGGTACTACAACTTACTAGTATTTATACTGTTAGAAATCCAACACTGCTTAGATTGTTTCTTAGAGTTCGACTTTTGGAGAGAAATTTTTATTTCATTCAATATCAACACATTTCCAGAAAACTGAACACTTTAATTGATTCATTAGCTAATCAAGTTTTAGATAGACATTTGCGACATAGGTAAAGAAGACATTCACATCATTGAATAGGATTGCACATTAAACATAGGAAAAAATCTGAAAACATATAGATAGATAGTTATAGGTTTTTTAAAAAATTTGTGCCCAAGACACGTTGGTCATATGACCTTAAAATGTATGCAAAAAGTCATAAGTAAACTAGTGGTGCTCATGACAGCATGCTATAGATCTAGGAATCCTACGGAGCAACCACATCCAACGGTTAGAAAACCCAATTATGTGTCATTGCAGTCGCATGGGAAGCTCTTCGATTCAACAATCAAGAATCTAGAAGGTCAACCCCTCTATGTGATGCTAAAGCTCAGCAAGAGTGTCAACCTATCAAGGTCCTGAAGGACTGCTCTCCTGACAACCCTCTCTGCTGGCGCATCTGCTTCGCGCTCTGGTTCCTCTACTGGTTGAACGCGACTGATATTTGCATTACATTAAACATTTAGTTTAGTATTGGAAAGAAATAAAAACACAAAAAAATTTGTATAAACCTTATAAAAATAAAAAAACATGGTCAAATCAATCTTACCTATTGCACCCCATTGACCGCCTTCTGGTAAAACTAGATCTGGATCTCCTCAGAAGTTGATGTCTGCATATGCATACTCATCGATGGTGACAATCTGTCACTGGAACTAGGTGAAGAATGCAGTCAAGAACACAATGGTCGATTGGCCTGAATGCTAACCCATGAGTTCTACCCATCTCTGCATTCGAGGATCTATAGGACTGGATATATCCAATGTTACATGTTGTGGCTGCATCATTGGAATCCGTTCCAAAGCAAAGGAGATAAGGATGGAACCATAACTGAAATTTTTCTTCCTTCCTCCCTTTGCTTTATTCAGTTGTTCCTTTATTTGAGATAGAACAGCTTCGGACCAGTTGAAAACTATTGGCTCTAAACGTTCCAGTGCATACTACATATATGATCTGTTCGCTACATGGAGTGTAATGGTGCTAGCTAGTTTAGAGATCGTGAATATGATGGTCCTCAAAGGCAAATCTCTGACATCACGGATGTTTATTTTTCCATATTTGCTAGGTTTTGACCCCGGATAGCAATACTACATAATATAATCCCTCACCGTTTCTCCTCCAATAGTAGATCTTGTGAGTGAAATTGGCAAACCTCTCCTCGACAAACCTATGAGAAAATACACATCCTCAACTGTTATGGAAAACAGTTTATTTTTTATGTGAAATGCCTCTATGGCTGGATCCCATGCTCGAACAAGGAATTCTAGGAGTTCTATTTGTTGCCTCATTCATGACAGTTTGAAGTACTTAAGCAACCCACAATCTCTTAAAGCTATTACAGTACCCGGATCATTCAAGGAAATCATATCTTGTTCTTCATGTTCTCTTTCTCTCCATGTAATCGTCATTATAATCCGATGGAAACCTGAAAATCAACCATATGATCCATTAGATTCCATTCATTGCAAAAAACTAGGCAAATTTTGGACACATGACAAAAAAAAACTTCAACTGCGCCCAACGCACTCCCTGGGTTGAGACAGTGCATTGCACAGATAGGTACACTTCACTGTACCTACTATGCAATGCAGGTTTCGACATTCAGGGGTGCGTTGCCCTCAATTTTGGAAAAATTTACCCTAGGGGCCTCAAAACCCTAAAAATTTGCAAGGAATGGTAATGAAATGAATACTGAAAGAAAGAGGAGGTTTTTACTTCTGACCTGGATCAAACGGCAATAAAATCCATCCATTGAAACGACCACAATCAATGACTGAATTTCAGGGGAAAAATCAGGTTCAGAGCTCCAAAATGCAAATGGTAACTATGGAATGGTAAAAATGAATAGTGAAACTGCTTTATATAGTCATTTAATTACTTGCAAGTTAAATTTATTGATGTGACTATGGTTTTATTATGTTTTTTTATCATGAAACAAGTATTTTTAATCCATTTGATGTTGTTATGAACAATAAATACAACTGACGAACAAGTTAGTCGTGTGGATTTATTTCAAGAAAGACTTGACCAAAAAGCATACTTTTTCTCCTTACTTTTAGAGCTTTGTTAAAAACGAAAAAGGATTTGAAGTACACTTTAATTTATCTCTTTTTCGAGCTTCTATAAAAGCAAAAAAGGAACCCCTAGAGTCTTCTTTTAGCTCTTTTTAGACTCTGATAATGTGAAAATATGGCCGAGCACTTGTCATTTTGAGCTCGTTAAAATAAATGAATTGATATCTACTCAGTATAAGTTTAACCCTTTTTCGGACTGAGATGGATTATTTACGAAAAAGGAATACTTTGGTTAAACATGACCAAAGAGGTTCTTTCAGATATTATTTTACACTTTTTCAGATCTGAGAGACAAATTTATGAAAAATTACTTTTAGAGTCCTCTTTCGTCCTCTTTTTTCAAACTCTCTAAACATGAAAAAGGACTAGGCTGTCACTGTCGTTAAGCTCGTTAAAACATAAAATAGCGACGGGCTTGTCAATGATGGCAAGAATTGAGTTTCATTCATCACTAGACTTGTTAAATTATTAAATAAGGATACTTTATTATTTGTTCACACGAAGGGTTGAATTATAGATCAAGAAAATGTTATCCTCCTCAAGCTTGTTAAAAAATAAAGAGGTACTAGTCGACAAATGACCGGGGAAAATTTGGGAAAAGCAAGAAAAGTTTATTTTTGGTATTAAGTCGCTCTTGAACATGACACTTCTTTCAATCCATGTCTGTGACTGTTTGGGTTGGGTAATCATCTTGACGGTTCATTCACACCTATGGTTCATCATACCCTGAAAATTGCTATATCAAGTCATACCCTTGTCTCTGAAATTAGTAACTCCTATTTTTCAATAAGGTGACTTCTTGTTGACTAAAAATCAATATCTAGGAAGTTCAATTAGAAAAATTAGATTCAAGTACCATGAGGCTTGTTATAGCATCGACAAGATCCTCACTTCCAGACCTTTGACCGAAAGATTTTGTTTGGCGTTCGACATCAAATCATATATTCACGCCTTACGAAATGTACTGCAGTACCTTGAGGGCCATTGACATTAATGGTGGTTCTCTCGCGTTTGTTAACAACTCACATAATTGGCTGGTAATCAAACAATGTCTTTCCATGTTCGACAACAAATCATATATTCGCATGGCTAGAATTGTACCCGAATGATCAAGTGAATGAGATAAGAAGACCCCGGATCTAGTTTCAACCATCCTGGCTGCGATTTCAGGATTGTTGTACACATCATCTATATGGTGACCTTACATACAAATTTTCATCCAAACATGGGCCTATATCTGTAGGCGTGTCTACATCTGGACAACATTCCAATGTAGACGAATTTCTGAATTATGTACATGTTATTAGATTGGTTTATGTGCTGACTATGGGAATTCCTACCCTCAGAAATTATGATCAATAGAGGATATATCATGATGTAATGTATTGTAATATTGATGCAGGTGACTATTCCGCTTTGTTTCCAGGCTCATCACAGTGTAAAGCATCTCAATCAAATGTTCTTATTATTTGGATATCATGCTTAAAGGGGCAATTGTTATAGGTCAATTTGGGCACCATTCCCAATGACCTGGATAACTGGGCATCATCTCTAGGAAAAATGATCAAGGGTCTATCATTCCCTATCATCTCAGTTGCTATATGCCCTAAGACAGGAAACAACATAAATCAAAGAAGACTTTCATCAAGCAAGGATTTTCCATGGTTGGAAGCTTATTATTAAACATGTGGGAGCTCACCAATGCAAGCTCTAAGGGGCCTAAGTGCATTGCATATGTAGGTAGCCACATTCAAGGCTGCTCTGCTAAGCACTTCCCGACATTCAAAGGTGCATTGGTCACATTGGGAGTGAAATTCTCATTGTTTCGGAATCTCCACTTGGCTAGAGTATTCTAGAAGGATTCAGATGTGTCAAGCTTCGGATCCAAGTGTCCATTTGACATCTACATGAATGGAAACATGTCTTGCCTATTTTTGGAATATTATTGATTACAAAACAACCTACAATTTATCTATAAATTGAACATATATCTAAGTGTTTAGAAGGAAGAATTTGAGTAGGGAAATGCTGGAGAATTTTCAATAGAGAGTTTGATTTGTGGAGCTGCTGCTGGAGAGACTTATGCTGTGATGAGACTTGGGAAATTTGCTGGAAGGTTACTACAAATCAGTCACTAGGTTGTAACCTCTCCTTCTATCATCAATAAAGAGTACTTCTTATTTTTCCCTACATGCATCTATGTTTACTTTGATTTTCCATATTGCAAAATCTTGGTTGATGAATGTAGTTTATGCTTAACTGATTTAGCTAACTAGCTTGAATAGATATCTATATTATTGCATCTTCTGCTGTTTCAGTGTTCTTTCTTGCAGGAAGCATTCAGCCATTTAAAATCGCTTGAATTTGAAGCTGTAGTGGAACCGACAGAAAGGAGCCATTTGGAAGCAACTAAAATAAGTAAGCATCCAATCCTCTCTGTGTATCTGTTCTGAGTTAGGAGAAATAGTAGTATAGTCTTTCACCTATTGTTCTAGGCTAACACCTACATGGGGAAGCGTAATTTATCCATAGATTACAATTCTGGACCAACCGACCAAGTGATAATTCTTTTACGGGAACAAAGCCATCGATACCATACAAATGTATTTTGTTCTAAATGTAAAGTTGAAATGTGTACCTTTGTGTGTTTTGCACATTATTGAGATCAAAATATTGCTCCATTTGTAGTATCCATGTTACGAGATCCTTGCCATCAAACTTCCTCATATCCATCTTTGGAATATGGTGGTTCTTCAATCCAACATTAGAGTTTATGAAATCAAGATTAACATGTATTGTTTTCTCATCATGAGTTTCCTCTACTATCTTTTCGCCATTAGGAATCATTTCTTGTATCAACTTTGTCAAACCTTCCATGTATGCTTTTAGATCATTCTTCATGTTTTCCATGTTATATTTCATTTTTTCTTCCATGTCCTCCATCTTAGCTTCCACGCCATCCATATTAGCTTCCACACCATTCTTCAAACCATCCACATTATTCTTCAAACCGTCCATCTTTTCTTCCACGCCTTTCTTCAAAACTTCCATTTCATTTTTTGCTGCTCTTTGCGAGAGCGAAATTTGGTGCACTTGCTCTTGTAATTTTGATAGATCATGTTGCAATGCTTCATCTTCATGAGTCATAGTAGAGTATTATGAGGTCTTAATGGGTGTTGAATGATTTTTAGGAGGAAGTTTAGAACCCAATACTAAAATATATTCTCAATAGGCCCTTGGAATCACTTCAAACTAATTTTTTACACAAGACTTATGAAATTCGGAAAAACAAATACACACCTTTTTCTTTCTTTTGAGGAGCTTGATATTGAAACTGAATTATCTATGTGATTTCGGATCTTAAATATCTAAAATTTGGCCCTAAGGTAGCCCTATAAATCCTCTTTCGAATGCCATAGGTCTGACCTAATTTGGATTCTTCAAGACAAAGTTATGTCCAATCTCCCACAATGACCTAATTATGGATTGGTTCAGTAGAGTGAACTTGTACGACTTGCCACGTGTCACTGTTTCCTCCTTCAAATTTGAAATTAATAGACAAGAAACTATATTCTGTGTGATTGTGGCCACTTTTTACATCATTCCAATTCGATTCTCAGAGAGAGAGTTATGAAGGTTTTCCCACGATCACCTCTTTACGATGAAATTCGGGAGCTTGAAAAATCCCTAACTTGCACAGACCATATCTCCAAACATATTGTGAACCAAGCTTTGAAATTTTGCGACACTGTTCCTCAGGATTTCAGCTTCACGCCCTAAAAATTTTAGCTTCTAAATCTTCGTAGAAAAAAAATTATAACGAAAATTCGACGATGACCTGTTTGGAGCAGCGAAACCCTAGAATCCAAAGCTCTGATACCAAATGTTGTGAAACCAACTCCAAAAATAGAAGCAAAGAGATATCAACGCCTTATAAATAAGCCAATTCAAGGGGGAAACCTCCAATACATTACATGAATGAACAATTCTTGGATGATACAAATGAAAAAACCTCCTTTCTATATATAGGAGTCCATGGGGCCACAATGTAATCCTAACCGAGCTAACAATAATAATTTAAGAGCACAATAATAACAATATGGGGGTTATAGGGGTACAAAAATAAAAATAATGGGGTTACACTAATAAAAATAAGGGACTATACTGGTAATATAGTGACCTAACAGAACCACCAATTATGTGCTTCACCTTCAAAGTGGAGCGCTGCAATCTTGATAGCCTCCACCTCTAGAACCTTGTTCAGCTGAAAGTATATGTCAAGTTTTTCTACCCATGATTTGGTAGAACACATGGATGACCCATCAAATTTGGGTAAAAATAATCTTCCCATAGAGTGATGTCGATCATGATTCTGAATGAATCCACCACCTCTATGATGATGCCTTGGTCTTCTTTTTTCCTTGAGGTGAAAAAACTCCTGAAAACTCAAGTTATCTTTGAATCTCTAATTTTGAGACTCATATTCTTCAAAATAGTCTTCAAGGGATTCTTTCTCTTGAAACCCTTCATTTCCCACAGCCAAAAAGGTAGGCATGGTAGAGCGTTGGGAAACTTGTGGCTGATGCACTGGTTGACCATTCCAGTGGTGAGACATGCCAGAGCTTTCTCCAAAATGAAATCCTTTAGGGGATTCTTTGATTCTGTCCAATCTCATCTCTTTGATATCTCTAGCAAGATCTTGCATGGCTTTCAAAAGGATCTTAGGAAAATCATTTTCTTCTTCTTCACTTCCAGTTACAGGGGCTTTACCCTTGTCTTAATTGTCATTGGTGTAATCAAATTTATTCTTCTGTCTTCTCTTTAGATACCTCTTCTCCCTATCAGTAAGAGGTTATTCTTCTTTAGAAGACATATTGGCTTCTTAGAATGCATAGGCTGTGTCAAGATGATGCTATGATACCACTGTAATATTCCCAAATGGGGAATGGAGCAATACAAGACCGTTATGCGGAGAAATAACGCTAATCATCTAAGACAAGGAAGGAGGCCAATATGGAGATTATTTATTTACATTTACAATAGAAAAATATATGCACAATATGGCCCATAAGATGTATAATAGGAAATAGAAGTCTCCAATAGAAGAAAATCCTCAGAAAGAGGTGTTGCAACCATATACATAGACTGAAAAGAGCTTGACAACATTATTTTATTCGGTTGCAATAGCTGTTGATTAAATTTTAGATCTAGAGAAAATCAGTGCATGAAAATTCAGATCTATAACATATCCATACACTAGATAGGCTCCTCTTTCAGATCCCCTTGGGGTTTTCAGCATTACACCATGTACAAGCAGTAGAACTAAGATTTAAGTTTCATATCTGCAACAATATTTAGTGATTCAGAAATAATTAGAAATGTACAGATCATATCTGATATGAAAAATACATAGATCCTATTTCAATAGACCTTCAAAGTGAAGAGAAGATACCCAACACTTGAAAACCACTCCTCCAAAAGATGTGCCAAAAGACCCTGCAACAACACCTACAGGAATAACGCAGTTCTAGAAGAAATACTGCGCTGTAGGGTTTAGAACATGATTTGCCACATGCCAAGATCTAAAAATTGTGCTCCAATGATCCAATACTCTCTTGCCAATTGGATAGAAGCATTCCCCACTGAAAAGGAGCACTAGAATGGTCTAGATCTGAGTAGATCTAGCCTCCACTTGCTGCATATTTCAAAGTCAACCAAACCCTCAACAAGATCTGCGCTATAGTTGGAAGAAGAAGCTTGGCCTCAAGCTAGATAGTGGATTATGCAATACAAGACTCTTCCAAGAGGCCTCTCAAGGAAAGAGGTGGGATTCCTGATCAGGAACACCCAATGCTAAACAACACTATTCTCAGATAAAAAACAAGAGAATGATATATGTCTAAACAGACAATATATTCAGAAATACATAATCATCAACAACCTTCTCATGCTACCATCCTCTTCCTTTTATAAGTTGATATCTTGCAAACCATAAACCACCTTCAATGAAATAAATTCTTTCACACAAGCCATCTCCATCTAAAACTGCTCTATGCCTCATTGATGGCCACTCCTCCAAGACAGTGCTGTAGATTTGGTCATGGTTAACCTTGTCAAAACATCCAACCCCTTTCACACCTAAGGGTGTTTGCTTACACAACCAAGATTTAGCCTTTTTCACATTTGGCATTGATTTATTCACTGTTTAGGAGTATTATGGACCTCCTTTACATTTTTATTCTTGAAATAGAAAAATAAAACAAAATTGAATATTCCAATTAGCTTAGGAATAATTAGGAATATTACAGATAATAAAGATCTAGCCAAACAATTTAATATTGGAAGATCAATAGTTAGGTAGAGAATAATAAGGAGCTCAACAGCTTAATCTGAGCCCTTGGAATAGATAAGGATAGAATTAGTTTGCTGTTTTAAAAGAAAAATGAACAAGGGTTTGCAAGCTCAAATGCACCGATGAAATGGAAGTAAAAATGTTAGGGTAGCATATGCGTACGCAGAAGCAGTTTTTAAAAATCATGGATAAGAAGAAAATTGGTCATTTCATTTACTAACTTCCTTAAAAAATCACCCCCTTGTAGAAATACTTCGTCCCCTCCATTTTCATTCTTTCCCCTTCATTTTTCTCCTTTTCTCATTATCATCCATTTTCCTTTGCAAAAATCTCCTTTTCCTAAGTTTAAAACACATTATACTTAATAAAAGTAAAAGCCCTTTAACTAATTTCCCTTTACCCAAAAATACCCAAAAACCCAAAAATAATTATCCTAGGTATAAATGTTAAATTTTTTATGTTGGGACCCATTATGAAATATATTTCTGACATCAGGTTTTACACTATACTTAATGTATTTTGACATACTGCAGTTACATGATATTTTTAACACTAACATAAGGTATTAACTCCTGTATACACCTTTTAGCCTGTATTAAATAAATTCCTTAAATAATATATCCTGTTAGGACCTCACTATGTATCATTTTTACTATATATTTTGACACCACCTTACCTTTATAACCATGTTTAAAAAGGATTCCATCATCATTTTCATTCAATTTATCCAAAGTATATATTAATCGAAGTGAATTGTTGCTAACATAAGTCTAAAAGATCCTTAGAGATAAGTTATATCTTTTGTCTTCTGGAACAATCGGCGCGTTCTAGTCTTGAGATCGAACTTCGTTCTTTGAGAATGTCGACTCCGTTCTTCCCGACGATCGACTGTTCTTCAAACGACCCGACGAACGCAAATTCCGCCACCATTCGTAATTTGCGATTCTGGAAGAGCATTTTGTGGAACAATGGCAACAACATGAAGACGTGGTTACACGGATTATTCTGAAGATAGTACTCTTTTTGTATCTGTTGTAACAATATCTTTTTATGGAAGAACATAATAGCCTGTTTTAAGAAAGAAGAACAGATTTGGGATAAACGTAGATTTTCTCTCATGTAATTGTAAGAGATGTCTCCTCTTTAAAAAGAGGAGACATCATCATTAGAAAGGAGTTCGAGTTTGAAAGCTACAGGAGAACATTGTGTTTGAGAGAACTGGAGCTAGACTCCATTTGTAATGTATCATTTCTTTTGACAGATGAATAAAATTTCCTTTTGAGCGCTCCAATTTAATTCTTTCCCTGGGGAATCTTGTGAGAGGGAAAGGGCCCGCCTTCCTCACAAGATTCACCCGACTGTCCCTGTAGTTTGTTTAATTTCTTTATGCTATTTGCACTTTACTTTAATTCTGTTTGCTGAGATACCAGTTACACAGTTCTGTAGTTTATTGAGTATTATGTTTCCTTAACGCTACATGTGTTTAGTACATTCATTCTTAAGCAGTTGAGAGATCTATTTCTGCTATTTGTTTGAATGTATGATGCTGGGAAGCAGGTGCTGAAGGTTCCTGTACAAGGGAATAGGGTCCTGTTTCCATTGATTGCCTTTCCTTTCCTGCAGTGTGATTAGAAACAGGATACAAGTGCTGAAGGTTCCTGTTCATGGGAATAGGGTCTTGCTCTCTTGAGTTATCTTTTCTACAGAGTGATTAGTGTCAGGCAGCAGGTGCTGAAGTTCCTATTTAAAGGAATAGGGTCCTGTTCCTGTTATGGTTGATTGGTTTCCTTTCCTGCAGATTGATTTCCCTTTATTTGGATTCTAAACTACAATATAGGAATTACTTCTGCTATAACATAAGTGACTTCAGCTTTGATTAAACAGAGTGTGAATAATTAGATTTGTATGATTGATAATTGTGTGGCTTTTTACTACAACATTTTTTTTGCTTTTGAAATTGAGCATATCCAGTGCGTGATTGTCTTTGGAATAAACAGACTTCCTCGGGTTGACAATTTATGTGGAGCTTGAATTGTGAAAACAATTAAAGCGACCAACATTTTGGCGCCATTGCCGGGGAAGGAAATTATAGATTTCAAAAGCATTAATCTTTTCTTTTTAAATGTGTAGATTGTATGAGAGGACGCGGAAACCAGAAGAAAACTAACCCCACAGGTGGCAAAGGCAAAGGAAGGGGAGGAAGAAAGACTTTCATTGACGAGATTGTATCAAAGGCTGAATCATCACAGAGATTAAGTTCTTGAAGACCAAAACTTCAGCACTCCCCTCAATCAGATTACAAAACAGAGGAAGTTGTGGGTCCTGAAAATATAGAGGAGCCAGTGATTAAAGAACCAGCAGTCAGTGCTGGAGAGTCAGAAGAAAGTGTTAGTAAATCAGCAGAGCACATTGAGGAAATAATAGAGAGTGTTGGACGACCAGTGGAAAAAATTGAAGAGCCAGTAGAAGATCTTGACGATCGAGCAAGTGCAGTAGGAGAATAGACAATGGAAGGAAACAATGAAGACTTCTTTGGTGGAGGACGTGTAGATCCTAAAGGAGAAGGAAAGGATGAAAATTCTCTCTCTACCTTGGCATTTCCTATCAGTGATCTCCCTATAGGAACAACTCCTATGAAAAACATTCCATTGTCAGCTTTACCTAACTTCCATGGTTTATCCTCTGAAGATCCGGATGAATTTCTTTTTGAATTTGATATATTATGCAGAAGTTATGATTATGTTACTAATGCTCAAAAGTTGAAATTGTTTCCAGCAACATTAAAAGGAAATGCTTTAAGATGGTTCATGAGCCTTGGGAGTCAGGTAATCACAACATGGGAGCAGATGAAACAGAAATTTCTGCTTAAATATCAAGACTACTGCCGGACGAGAGAAAAGAAGGATGAACTATTCAATATGGCACAAAAACCGGACGAGAATCTGGAGGACTATGTAGAAAGGCTGCAGTACAATATACAGAGATCTGATCATCCGAATATAAGTAAGGAAATTCGCAAAACAATATTACTTAGAGGTTTAAGGGATGATTGTTTAGATATGTTAAACATGCTTGGCAAAGGAGATATATCTAAGGAATCATATGATGAGATTGTTGAACTTTCTAAGAGGTGTTCAAGGGGAGCTGCAAGGAACAGAGTAAGTAATAGAGATCCCACCTATTCAAGAGTGCAGAAATCAGCCAGTGGGGGAGCAACAAGAGCTGAAATAGGTAATTTACTTGAAGAATTTAAAATTGAGATGTTAAGTTCTTTTGCTTCACAAATCGACACTTTGCAGGTTAAGAAGAAGAAGGCTGAAGCAGAAGCAACTTTGGCTGTCTTTTGCCCGAAGTGCAGAGACAAACATCCACTAAGGGAATGCCCATTGGACAAAATACCAATCTGCACCCTTTGTGAGAAAGATCATGAAACAAAACAATGTCCATCTCTACCAGGAATAAAGGCAGCATTACAGCCAACGGAAGAAGAAGCTGAAGCAGTTTACCTGCTAACTCAAAGAAGACAATGGAAACCAAAAGGACAAGGTATGAACTCTAGTATGCCATTTAATCGTTGGAATAATTATTCTGCTTTCGGTCAAACAAATTACCCTCCCTTTAATCAAATGAATTTCCCACCCATGCAGCAATACCCACCCTTTAATCAAATGAATTTCCCACCCATGCAGCAATCAAACCCTCCCTTTGTTGATCCTTCAATGTGGACTCCTTGGCCTCCACAGCAGCCATCTTCTTTTAACCCTTGGAATTCAAATTGGAGAAGCCAACAACTCCCGTATCCAAATCAATTGCCTCAATTCCAAAAACCACTTCCTCTGCCATCAAATGCTCCGCCAAATAACCAAATGAGACCCCAGCTACCTGTGCAACCAAATCCTAACCCCAATAATAAAGTTGTGCAAATCATTGATATTCAGAATCAGTCTATATTTCCTACTATGCAATGTAATGATATTCATTTAAGATCTGGGAAAATAGTAGAGCCTATTATTGATGACATAACTTCTTCTGATTTTGATAAAGAGGAAACTGAGAAACATAAGAAAGCACAACCACCTTCTAACAAAAGTGTTGAAATAACAGAACCACCATTCCCCGAGCATTTGGTTTTAACTAGAATTCCTGAAACACCTGCTTTTAATCTTTTAGGGGAATTACAAAATTTGTATGTTAAAATTCCACTTTTACAGGCATTAAGAGATGTACCAATTTATGCCAGAACAATAAGGGATATTTGTGTTAAGAAACCTGGTAGGAAAACTAAAGATCCCTTACGATTACATGTGATGGGTGATTTATATCGCATTAATGTCGCAAAAACCCCCTCCCGTGAAATATGGTGACCCCGGCCATCCTACCGTGACAGCTCAAATTGGTAAAACAAAGATTCCTCAAGTTCGGTAGATTTAGGTCTCTGCAATAAACATAATGACTCTTGAAACTTCACAATTGTTACAAATTGAATAACACAATCGGGAGATACACCTACCATTCTAGAGTTGGTCGACCATTCTACAATTAAACTCGAAGGAGTTGTTGAAGATCTACTTATCTCAGGGCTTGAATCCTGGAATTACCCGAATGATTTTGTTGTATTGCGTGACTAAAACAAGGTCGGGGGGACATCCTTTAGTTCGGGAGGCCATGGTCGGCCAGACTGATGCCTTTATCGGTTGCGAGATCTAGTTCAATGACAATTTCTAATGGTTATGAAACCAAATAGCTTACTCTTTATCCTCATGCTACACCCATAATTAATAATGAAGATTCTATGTGGATGGATTATGATGATAATCGTCGTTCGAGCCCATTCTAACTATTGGACAAGCCTTAACTCTTAAAGAAAATACGAGAGGATGAAATAATTAATAATTTTATTTGTGAACCTTCTTCGTAATTGCCGAAACACACAATCAATTGGTCGCAATTTTTGAAACAGAGATACCCAAGAAAATATTGAATCGAAGACTTATCTCGTGACATTAACCACCATCTCATCTAAAAGCATACCAGCTTGAAATTGAACTTGGCAAGACATTAAACATAAATCCCGATCTAACGATACTGAAACACAAAGCAGTTAATGAAGTTATTGCATGAAAATAAGGAAGCATTTGCATGGGACTACACGGATATGAAAGGGATCTCTTTCCGAACTATGTACTCACCGAATTTATATTAAAGAGGGATGCCGACGGTCTGTCAACCCCAAAGACGAATGAACCCTAATTTACGAGAAATTTTTAAAGAAGAACTTCAGAAATTTCTTAATGTAGGATTTATATACCCCATATCCGACACGTGAATGGGTTTCCCCATTGGTAATTGTCCCTAAGAAAAACGGGAAATGGAGAGTATGTGTTGGACTACAGAGCCTTGAACAAAGCTACTCAAAAGGATCACTTTCCTTTCACCTTTCACTTCATCGAGTGTTGGATAGTCTGCGAAGAAATTATTTTTCTTTTTCTAGATGGATTCGAAAGGTATAATCGATTAGAATTGCACCCCAAGACTAGGACAAGACCACTTTCACTATCCCTTGGGGAACTTTTGCTTATAGAGTTCTTCCATTTGGGCTATGTAATGCACCAAAGAATCGTTTCGCAGGGGCACGTTATAGGAATCTTTTTCGATATGCTGAATGAATCTATGGAAATATTTATGGATGATTTTACTCCTTATGGTGTGTCTTTTGAAGATGCATTACAAAATCTTGAGAAGGTACTTAAACGATGTATACAAGCTCACCTCTCCCTAAGTACTGAAAAATGTCATATGATGATGAGTGAAGGAGTAGTGCTTAGACATTTTATTTCATCTCAAGGTATTCGAAGATAGATCCATCTAAAATATTGGTCATTCGTAATCTTTCCTTGTCTCCTAAAACACAACCGATGTGAGAATTTTTCTAGGACATATCGGATACTGCGTAAGATTTATTAAAGATTTTTTCTAAGATAGCTTCTCCATTATTTTTTGTTGCTTATGAAAAATGCTGAATTTAAGTGGACTAATTCTTGTCGAAAGCTTTTGAAGAACTCAAGCATCAGTTATCTACCGCTCCTATTTTGAGGGGACCCGATCTGTCCCTCCCTTTTCATATATCTTCCGATGCTTCGATACATCGCAATTGGAGCTGTCTTGGGACAAGAGGAGAATCATCTTCCTTATGCTATCTATTTTATCGCAGAATATGACCCCCGCCGAGCTCTAATTATATAGTTACCCAAAAAGGAGTTTCTTGCGAGTAATTTATGCCATTAATAAATTCCGACACTATATCACTGGTTATTCTACTTTTGTCCACACTGATCACTCGGGCCTATTAAGTATTTAATGAACAAATTCGTTACAAATGCTAGAGTTACCGAAACATGGCTATTATTACCGCAGGAATTTGATATCACAATTGTAGATCGGCCCGGTAAAGAAAATGTGGTGGCTGATTTCCTTTCACTAAAAACCGATAATGATATTCCGCAGATGATTCTTTTCCTAATGAGTATTTGTTTGCGGTTACGCTCACTCTCCATGGTATGCAGATATTGCCAATTATTTGGTTACGGGAAAATTACCATCACACCTCGTCATACAAATAAAAGAGAAGAATTGTTCGAAAAAGTGCCAGGTATAGTTTGGATAAGTGGGTGTCTTTTCTACACGGGGCTTGATCGAAATCAAGATGCATTAGGGAAGATGAAGTGTATGACATATTGAAATCTTGTCATGATGGGCATTGTGGAGGGCATTTTTGCTCGATAAAAGAACAACACACAAAATTTTGAGGATGGGGTTACTATTGGCCCTCATTATTTAAGGATGCAAAGAAATATGTGAGGGCTTGTGACAAATGCCAGGAGAATGGGTCAACCCAATCATAGAGATGAAATGCCATTAAACCCCCGAGGTAGTTTCTCGAACCATTTGAAAGATGGGCCTTGGATTTCATAGGACCCATTAATCCTCCATCCAATCAAAGAACTTATATATTAGTCTCTGCGTACTATATGACTAAATGGGTGGAGGCCAAAGCACTTATTAGAGCCAATGAAGAGGTCGCCCTAGCTTTCTTATTTGAAGAAATCTTCACTAGATTTGGAATTCCTAGAGAGCTAGTTACGGATGGAGGACCTCCATTAAATTCTCATGGTTTTAAGTATACCCTTCGAGTAAATATCATATTCATCATAGAATGACTACACCATACCACCCCGGCCAATGGGCAGTGGAAAGCACAAATAAAGTATTAGAATCCATTCTAACTAAAACAAGAAGGACAACCGAAGGATTGGTCTCAAAGGCTCCCCGAAGCACTATGGGCTTACGGAACTACTTGGAGAAACACTACGAGTTTTTCTCCCTATGAATTGGTTTATGGTAAAAATGCGGGACACGACTAGGTTGCAACAACTTCTTGAATTGGATGAAAAGAGATTAGATGCCATTCACCAAACAACCATGATTCAACAACGAGAATGAAGTGGCATGGTAAAATTATCAAACACAAGCAGGCTCAAAAGGTAATTGGGCCTTATTGTATGACTCTTGGTTTGAAAATTTTCTGTGGTAAGCTACGTACACGTTGGCTTGGACCATATGAAGTAGATGTCGTTTTTTCTAATGGAACAGTAAGATTCTAACAATTGATGATTCCAAAACACCTCTACTAGTCAATGGTCATAGGCTTCGTGTTTTATACCAAATACTCGCTTTCTAAAGAGATTTCAAGACGCTTGCATGACTCGATATACATTATCTTTTTCTAGGGGAGTCTTCCAGCCCCTCACAACATTTAATTTTCTGTATCGTATTTTTAG
The DNA here is from genome assembly GCA_034641835.2 of Pinus albicaulis. Lineage (NCBI taxonomy): Eukaryota > Viridiplantae > Streptophyta > Pinopsida > Pinales > Pinaceae > Pinus > Pinus albicaulis. Next base: position 66,939 of record JAXQQM020075522.1, on the reverse strand, counting down.
TATTAGATTAGATTTAAAACTAATAAATCGTCAAGGGTTGGCATATTACAATTGAATTTTGCGATTCTGGAAAAGCTTATTAAGGAGGACAGATTCACCATAAGAAGATCCGAAGCTTCAATCACGTGTCTTGTTCCCTTCATTTCAACCCATTTCCTAGCAATATCCCTTTATCCCATTTCTACATTATTTCCCTTTTCCCATTTTTCCCCACTTCTACCATTCCCGAAATATCATCCTTCCGCCTAGTATTTCCCATTCCTCATCGGCTGAAATTATCCCTCATCAAATACTTCCCCCACTTGTCTTAAACCCAAATCATTATATCCCATTTTCCCGATTTTTCTCTGCACAAACACCACAGCTTCGTAAACATGTCATTCATTTTTCCGTTGCTCGAAACACCCGGCCAGCAAACTTTCATTTATCTTTTCATCATTAAAAACATCATTTCTTTCCTCCGCTATACAAGATTTTCGGTTCTCCACTTTTTACTCTTCGTATCATTTGGGTGAATATTATTAAAGATTGAGCGTATCGATATGCTCTCGTTCTACATTTCAGAGAAATATGCTGCATTCTTCCATTAATATCAAGCCATTATGAAGCACTCTATACTTCGAATTTTAAAGACAAAGGTAAAAATATAAGGTATGCGGTTTTTATGTAATGCGATTAAATAATATTTTAAAGAGAGGATCTTGCTCATAATGATTATAATCTCCACACGCCTAAACATCATTGCACCATACTGTAAGGGGGAATTTCGAAACTTAATCATCATTTCATATCATCCAATCCTCCGTCATTCTTCATATCCATTTCGCCATCATTGAGACTCCATATCCTCTGCTGCAACAATTAGATTGACCAAAGCCCGTGTTTCGTTCTCTCGCGCCTCCGCATGTGACTCAAGCTAGTAGCTATGGGAGGGTCGGCTATCGACACACAAGCCCGGTTCAATAACTCTTCTCGTCAATTGTTCCCGGAGGTCTATCAAATCTTTCAACAAAGCGGATGGACAACATACTTCGAAAGGTTAGGAGAATTTGATCGAGCAACAAGTTTTAGAGTTCGCATAAAATCTTCGAATTATTCAATGTCTCAAGGTGTTCGAATTTTAGTAACGAGAGGAGGACATAGCTCAAGTTTCGTGTTTTCCGGTTATAGGGACTGCTCGGTTCGACAGGGAAGCAAGTTATTTTAAATGCACAACAAGATTTTCTTCTTCTAGAAGAACCGGTTGAACTTAAAGGCCGCGTATAAGTTTGCATTCACTTCCTCGACCATGGCCAAGGCCGATGCCGAATTCATCAAGCACTACTTGACATGCGAAGGGCGTTATTAGGTAGTCTATCAACACGACTTCGTTTTGATGAATCATTTGGGGCATGGTCGATTAGTTAATATTCTCTATTATCTGCTTGGTTGTATAAAAAACATGTCATATTATTGCAAACAGGTTAAATTCCCATTGTTATCCCTTACCCATCATCGTTTATGCCAATTATTAATCGTAGGGTTTTGCTCAGCAAACCCCCTCTCGAATAATCCACTCTCATTCCCCAAAGACGTCGAAATTCAATAGCCGAAATTCCCCAACAAGCCGGAAGTTCCCAAGAAACTCCCCGAGAGTCCTTATGAAGGGCAACCGGATGATATCCTAGACTCCCGCAATTCCATCCTCGTAGCCGCTGACTTACCCCCAAGTTCGTCCCACTTAGTAGATTCACCCCTTCCCACTATTCCTATCCCTATCAATGACTCTCCAACACCCCCATCTCCACCTACTCATAAAAGAAAGAGACGAACCCCAACAGCCTCTGCCTCTCAAAAGCGAAGAACAAGGGCCACATTCCAAATTTTCACTTCTTCCGAAAGCCCTTCCCCGTAAAAGAATCTTCCCTACAAAGAAAAGGAAAGAGCGTTGACTTCTCTCGCTTTCCTACCAAAAAGGAAAATGAAATGACTCATGAAATAGGAGTTACTCCCATTTCCCCCGACCCCGCCATTATCCCGTTAAAAACTTCAATCCTCACCTCCATTCCAAATTCCCCCAACCCGTCTCATCTCGGGTGGCACTGCCACACAAGAACCAAAGGCTCCCGGATAACATGACATCGCTTATGAGCTCAAACGAAAGGATCGCCACACAAGAACCAGCCACTTACCTGTGAGGTTGAAACACAAGAACCAAATCATCGTAGTACAATAATCATACACCAAGCATGATAATACAGGAAACCCAAACTCGTAGTCGGCTCCACTGAACCGCCCGGCTACCGTCAGAGTGCAGTGCAACCACAAAGAGAATCAACCAAATACCACGTGGTTCACACACTATGGCATCTTTATTGGAGGAAAATGAGTTTTTGAAGTCGGAACTAGAGGCCTATAAGAATGAATTAATCATGGCACGAGAAGCCTTTATAGAGAACCGAATCTCTACATGCTAGCACACACAACATCAAGACAAAATAAGGATCCACTGCAGAATACATGTGCCATGAGTGTGGTAATATTTACCAACGAGCAGAGGATATAAAGTAGTCAAAATTCAGTATCCGAGGCATCTACATCAAATTTCCAATTAAAGAAGAACGCCCTCATCGCTCCACAAGTACCAGTGGGGCTCTCAAAAAGTCTCGGAAAAAGAAACTAAACCACGTATATCTCGCCCCGTGCTAGTCATATTAGCCACTCGCACAATGCCCCAACCACGGATATCTAGCCCCGTGCTAGTCACTCGCGCACTAAGCAATGCCACAACCACAGATATCTAGCCCCGAGTTAGTCAAGCCCAACACTCGACAATGCCCCCAACCCAGTACTTCTAATGCCGAGACACGTACCTCGCTATGGAAACAATTAGAACTTATGAACAACTGGAAGAAACAATATTCGTAGATCCAAAAATAAAAATATTGCACCAAAGATAAGTTGGCATGGTAGGAGTCACATGTATGCCAACCGGAAATTTGGGAACAGACATTGCATGCACCGGGGATTCCAAGAAAGAAGTCGAAGGAATCAAAGGAAAAGTTGGTTTTGATGTTTTCATTAGTGCAAAAATTGATGGCTACGAAAACCCTCCGTGAATTATTCTCTCTTCCTCTCTCGAACGTTTGGTTTATTTTCAATTGAAGGCAATAAAGGATGGCAAAGAGACCTCATGAATTGCTGCTTTGAACAATTTGTTAAGACTTTTGTTGAGGTCCCTGAAAGTGACCAACATTTGTTGTGTGAACTTTATCTCCATAACAAGGCCATGCCTAAGAATAGAAGAGTCAATCTACTCCAATTGTAGGTGATGTACAAATAAGGGCATTTGTTTCATTCCCGGCCAATCAACTCACACCGAGAAACTCGTTTTATTGCAAGTAGGCATAATGAGGAGAATAGGCTCCTTTGGATTAGACCGAAACCTTTAAGTCCGGCCATGTTTGTAGCACAATATCACCACTTGCGGGAAGCCAGAATGCATAGGTACATACAACAACTACGGGCTTCAACACTTTTAAAGTGTCTACACGAAATCGCAGTGAAGGAGGCTGTCGCATTGAATGCCAACACTATGTTTTGGCAAAGAATCATGTAAGGAAAGACAAGAATATCACCCTTTCAGACCCTAATAATCTTCAAAGCTTCGCAATTTGTGGTACCTAATTATATCAAATGTATTTGGCATTGTGGAGAAAACTGGATTGGTTACCATTTTCATTTTCCAATTCTATGGATGCCTTCAGAAAATATCGTTGTCACTATCAATTGGCTGATCAGAGATGAAGCTCGTAGCATGGCAAAGCAATTGCGTAACAATCGAGATTCCGAGCTCCTACGAAGCCACCTTCTCCAGCTCATCGCTTGAGCAACTTGCATGCACAAAATCGCACTCGACTCGCATCAGAAATAGGAGTTGCCCTGAGGACATGCAACAATTTCAGCTGGAGGGGATGTTAGGACCTCACTATGTATCATTTTTACTATATATTTTGACACCACCTTACCTTTATAACCATGTTTAAAAAAGGATTCCATCATCATTTTCTATTCACTTTATCCAAAGGTATATAAAATCCTCTTCTTTATTATATATTTAATCACTTTACATATAATTCCATATTACTCTTATATTTCATCATTAATCGAAGTAGATTGTTGCTAACATAAGTCTAAAAGATCGCGATATAAGTTATATGTCAGGCGGGAACAATCGGCCGTTGTCAAAGCAAATAACCGTTCGTCGAAACAATCGACTCGACTGTTGAAACAATCGACTCCATCGTTGAAACAACAACAGTGCACGCAAATTTCGTCACTATTCGTAATTTGCGATTACTCGAAAGAGTATTTCTTGGAACAATGGCAACAACATGAAGACGTGGTTACATGGATTATTCTGAAGATCGTACTTTATTGTATCCGTTGCTAACGATATCTTTTTATGGAAGAGATGTAATAGCGCTGTCGTTTTAAGAAAGAAGAACAGCATTTAGGGATAAATATAGATTTTCTTATTGTAATTGTAAGAGATGTCTCCTCTTTAAAAAAGAGGAGACATCATCATTAGAGGGAGCTCGAAACTCACAGGAGAACATTGTGTTTGAGAGGACAGAGCTAGACTCCATTTGTAATGTATCATTTCTTTTGACGTATGAATAAAATTTCCTTTTTGAGCACTTCAATTTAATCCTTTCCCGGGGAATCTTAGCGAGAAGGAAAGGGCCCGTTTTCCTCACAATATTCACCCTACTGCTCTCGTAGTTTGTTAGATTTCTTTATGACATTCGTACTTTACTTTGATTCTCCTTTGGCCAAACACTAGTTACACGAGCTCTTAATTTATTGAGCATTCTATTTCCTTTAACGTTGCATGTGTTTAGTACATTCATTCTTAAGAAGTTAAGAGATCCATTTCGTTAATTGTTTGAATGTATGATTGATGTCGGGAAGCAAAGTCAAGGTTCTGCACAAAGGAATAAGGGTCCTGTTCCCATTGATTGCTTTTTCTTTTCTCGCAGAGCAGCGATTAGAAAACAGGAGACAGGTGCTCGAAGGTTCCGTTCATGGGAATAGGGGTCTGCTCTCTTGAGTTTATCTTTTCTACGAGTAATTAGTGTCGGGGAAGTAGGTGTCGAAGTTCCTATATAAAGGAATAGGGTCCTGCTTTCCCCGTTATGGTTGATTGGTTTCCCTTCCCGCCATTGATTTCCCTTTATTTGGATTCTTAACCGTAATATAGGAATTTACTTCTCGCTATAAACATAAGTAACTTCAGCTTTGATTAAACAGGGTGTGAATAATTAGATTTGTATGATTAATAATTGTGTGGATTTTTACTACAACATTGTTTTTGCTTTTGGAATTGAGCATATCCAGTGCGTGATTGTCTTTGGAATAAACAGACTTCCTCGGGTTGACAATTTATGTGGAGCTTGAATTGTTAAAACAATTAAAGCGACCAACATATCCCAACCCATATTTCTAGTTTAACTTATGTTTTATTTCCCCCACGTGTTATATAATCCTGCTCATCCCATAGGTTAAATTATTAAATCATGTTTATTAAATCCAATCCCATTATATATCATCTCCTCCAATCCTAATGTTACACTTATCTGAATTACATTTGTTAATACATTTAAATTTCTGCCTATCATTTTAAACCCCGTTTATATGTATTAAACCTTAGTTTAAATACATTTTTAACCTCCCGCTGCATTGAAATCCCAGGCCCCATGCCATTTGACCTAGCATCTCTATAACACAATCCACTCCATCCTATCTCCATTTTCCAGATCCGATAGCGGGTATCCATTATCACACATTCCTTAGTGCAATAGTTAACCAACCTCAAAGCTTACGATAAGCGTGGTTTTTCTGCCTTTCTCTCTCCTGCACAACAAAATTGCAGTTTTCCCAGGTATTTTTCAGAAGAACATACCCATTCATCAATTTAAAAGAGTAATACAGTTATTCAAATCATTTAGGAGCCTTTAAACCTAAAGAAAACCCCATTTTCTTCCTAAATCCTTTATTCTGTAAACACTGAGAAATCATTTCACAGATTCTGAAACCCTGAACTATAAAATCACAGGTTGAGTAAATTGAAGAAATTTAAGCCATATACAGACCTGAGAAAGCCTTCTGTGATCTTCAAAACTTTTCTACAGTACTTAGACATCCTTTTTGCATAAAATTGATGTCTTGAGATTGTTTTTATCACAGAAAGTGCAATATAAAGCCTAGATACCTTTTGCAGAAACTTTAAAATCTTGTAGTTGTTCTTTTGTTACACATATTACAGCTTGGTTAATTGAATGGGTTTAAAGCCCTTTTGCAGACAATAGATAACCCCTCTTTTATCCTAGTCCTTCTGCAAACTGTTAAAACTTCTAGAGGTGCTTCTACAGGCCTAAACTAGTATTTTTAAGGTCAAAAGAATATAAAATTGATTAATAAAATGAATCAATGGCTTCCAAAAAAATTCTAATAGTCAATCCTCTACAACCTCCTGTTGTAGATGTAGAGCATATTCCACTAGTTGATGTAGATTTCAAGATTACTGATATAGTGATAGAGTTTAATCTTCTTGAGCTCCACTGTTAGAGCCAAGAAAAATCCCTAGATCAGGTTGATGAAGTGTTTATCTGGGAGTAAAACTTACCAAAATATGTTGTTCCTCATACTTACCAATGCCCAGAAATAATCAGACTCTGTCAGTCATGCTATTTTCCAGATCAAAGAGCCATCATAAATTCTGAAAAAGAAGTCTTGTTTACTATTACAGCAGATTCAATCAATCAAATGCTTCAGATACAACCTATACCAAATGAATTTCCCTTGTTTATTGAATCCCTCACTCAGTTATACTTGGATTTAGACTTCCCTAAGAGGTTCTATATTTTTCAGACCTTCATGCCTTCTTATGTTGAAATTCCTAAGCTAAACCCTCCATATTCTTTTGCTAAATTCTCTGAAAGGAAAAGACATATTATTTCCATGTTGTCTTTCATTCTTGGCTACTTTACATATGAACATGTTGACGTTTCCGTGCTTGGTTTCTTGTCTACTTTTATACCTGGTCAGCCTCCTGCTACCATCTTTAGATTTGCCCAATATATTGTTGACAATATCCATGAGCAATTAGTCAAAATACCCTCTGAAGGTGTTTTCAAGTACTCTTAATTCCTATTTCACATGATCCTATATTTTCAGTTTGAAAAGTTCAATATGAATCTTCAGAAGCTTGATGTGGAAGGAAACCCACAATCAGTCATCTTGTGGAATTCCTTGATAAGGAAAGATTCAAATGAGTTCACCTATGCGGATTTTACAGATTCCTTCATTTATCCTTTGGTAAATTTGTTGAACAATAGTGTACAACCTAGAATTAGTAATGAAATCAAGAAGGTTTTGAAATTATTTGAGCACAAGATGACAAGTGATTGGCACTTGTACCAAAATCACACTGAAATAAGAGTTTATGGATCAAGTCTTATCCCTTATAAACTTCCCAAATACCTCCCTATGAGGTTATTTTATTTGGAATACATAAGGAAGATTCTAAATTTAGATGCAGTCAATTTATTAATATCAAAGAATAAAACACAGTTAAAATTGAAGAACCAGGTTGGCCCTTTTATCTGTAATAATAGAGAGGCAGGTCTAGAAGCAGAAAAAAAATTACAGGAGTTCAAGTTCAGTCCTAGTTTCCTTTGATATTATTATCCTCTTGGTGTTATTAGTAAAATGAGAGTTAAATGAAAATTAACTCCATATGTACATGAAAAGAAGCCAGAGATTGAGAAATTCTCAAACCAATCTGAATGGTTAGAGAATACACTAGTAGAGGCAGGAAAGCAAAGTGATACTAGTCAAAATTTGCAAACTCCAGCCCAATAAGATAGAAATGTGAAAAGAAACAGGGAGGAAGGATCTTATAAAATTGAGACTAAAACAAAGACTAAATTCAAATTAATATACAATAAAAATCCAAATCTAAATCCTGCCAATAAAGAAAAGGAAACAGTAGAGGTGATTGATACAGAATTAGCAGAAAAATACAATGCACCTCCTACAAGAATTGAAGAGGAACAACAACCCACAATTTCTAAGACACAATTAATTAAGAAACAACACAATATATTAATTTCTTCATCCAAGAAAACAATAGAAAAGGAAATGGATATAAAATAAAGATACAAAGAAATCAAAGCCAGAAATGAAGAAATAAAAAATAAAATATATTCTAAGTATCTAAAGAAAACTCCCAGCATTCAGAATAGGCTACTTTCAGCCTTTGACTACAAAAATAAAAATATGCAGATGTAATTTCTTCAGCCTACAGTTCAAACTCCTAAGACATCATCATATTATAAAAAGATAGAGTTTGAAGTCCCAATCCAGGATATTCATCCTCTAGATCAAATAGAATTTCATAAACAGGCAGGGGAGATGATTTATTCTACAATGAATACCAAGGCCATGAGTGCACAAAAACTGCAAAACACTCTGGTAAATGTCAGATAAGAAATAAAATTGGAGAAGGCATCTTCACAGGCAAAGGACACTAGAATCAAATCCTTGGAAGAGCTAGTAATTGAAGTAGGATATGATCTTGAAAATGTAAAAGTTGTAGAAGAATTGATCAAGAAGAAAAATGGAGACATTGCTGCATTAAGGAAACAACTAAATCTGCCCCCTACAAAGCATCAGAAAAATGGAGACATTGCTGCATTAAGGAAACAACTAAATCTTCCCCCTACAAAGCATCCTCAAGCCAAGGAGGTCTTACAGGAAATAAATCAGAAATATGGGATGATGAGTCTCATTTTACAGTTAACAACTCAGATAAAGGAAATGGAAATTGAAATGGACAAAGTGGTCTAGGATATTGAAGGCAACAAAGCAGAGGAAGTTCCTGCCACATTGATTCCTGTAGTTACAATAGCTGTACCTTCTACTTTGGCAGAATCATTGGCTCCCAATGTTCCAATGGCCACAACACTTCCAATTACTTCATCTACAACTTCAGCCACAGAATCTTCAACAACAACAACACAACATTCAGATGAAGCAAGAAAACTAGTAAAGGCTATGCAAGAGATGTCCATTTAGACTAATGAGATAAAAAGACTTAAAGAACAACTCAAAAACCTTGAATATGCTAAGAAACTTGCTCAAATAAATTCTAAGAATGAAGAACAAAAAGCCAACAGATTGAATGAACAACTTCAAAATTCAAAAAAAGAACTGACACTGAAGGAACCAATGTCACATGTCAAACAAAAGTTATGGTCCAATATCATTGAAGAAATGAATGATATTTGGCCATCCATACATGTGATATATGAGCATAAATACTTGATGAAATCTGCAAGAGAAGAAATCTGGAAGATTAAAGAAGAGCTTGGAAACAAACCTGAAGAAGCTCTAGAAATCATCAAGTTTCTCAATTCCAAAAATAGACAAGAGCTGGAAGAGATTCGAATTAATAGTAGAACAAAGACCATCCTAAAAGCTAGGAAGGTAATCTCTAAGAAGAATTTGATGACATAGTTAGAGGAGAAGTGCCAGAACATGGAGATTGCTATTACAAGGTTCATGATCAATTTTGATGTTCTAAGGCAAAAGGGCCTTCCCAATCCTCTAGTTATTAATGATATATTAATGAAGCATGATGAACAATTCAGCCTTGAAGGGAATCCCAGCAGGGAAGGTGCTCTATAAAAATGTTGAGAATTTGTTTTAATTACAACATGAAATAAAACACTTATTTGTGAACAAACAAAAATTCTCAAAATATACTGAAGCTGATGAAAACTTCATAAAGATGATGAAGATAAAACTGCCAGAGATAGAAGTCTGGGAAAAATGACTGATCTACTGTAAAATAAAATTACAGTAAGCACAAAGCAGTGAAAGTAAAAAATAGATCTTGCTGTTTTTAAATTAACATTTACAGTTTTATAGTGAAAGAGTATCAGGATAAAGAGAATCAGATGAAAGTGTATCAGTTGAAATGTTAAAGACAAAATCATAGTAAAAATGAATTTGCCAGCATGAAAGACACCTCATTTTCCAGCTGCAACCTTCATTGAACAATAAAGAGATAAATTAGTGATGAAATCAAGACAACAAACCATTTTTTCAATTAAAAGGGACAGTTAGCATAAGATAGGAAGCTGTCACTATCTTCTTGCATGAAGATATTTCTTTTCCATGAATAATTCCTAAGTTTATTCTAGGATATTTTGTATGAGTTTTTGTATAAATACTTCTTATTTGGAAGTATTAAGTGTGGATGAATTGCTGAACATTTCTATAGATTGTACTATTCTGAACCTGAGGGTTTTTTGTACCAATTTCAAGTCAACAGATTAGATTAAGGAAATAAAGAATCATATTATAGTATTCATGTGTTGGGCTACTACAGTGAAGTATTTTCACTTGTTACTTTGTCAATTTCTTATGTTTTCCATCAATACTTGAATTTCGTTCTAAATTCAAATGATAAATCAGGAATTGTTATTTTAGAATATGTTAAAAGCACTCTATTTTGACTTAATATCATTTATATGTTTTCCACTGATATCCAGATTAGGGAACCCTTAATTTCTCCCTAGTTTCAATTAACCTCTGCCTTTTCACCCATAATCCGGATTTAAGAACACTTAATTGCTCTTTTATCCCGATCAAAACCATTTTCACCATCAACCTTGAAGATCTGAAGTGACTCAACTATCTTGCCCCCTGTAAACATTTCCCTTTAGAACTTGATCTTGATCTAACTGTTTGACACATTGACTCCATTTTCCCAATGGGATACAACTCTACATCTATCCATTTAAGTAAGTGATTTCACCACCAAATCAAATCAAAACCCAAAATAAATTTACGCTACATAACTAGCCTAAAATCAAATACAATCAACCAAGTTAAATCATATAGAGAGAGCCCTCTCTGAGCATTAGGAAGGCTATATCCTAAGGCTTAAAAGTAGGCTTGTGGTTACCTCTAATATTCTTTAAACACAAAAATAAAAAATCTCACAACTATTAAGAATTGTTGGAGTGATAACATACTGGCGACCATACTAGGGACTAACCAATCCTCAGTCTTTACAATTGATATTAAAGGAAATATTTTCAATTATCTTTTCACCTTAAGATTGGTTTAAATAAGTTGTGAGTATATTTTCATAAAAACTGTAATTGTGGCTTTCAGAAGAGTCTACTATACCAAGTCCAATACAGATCCACAACCTGCTTTCATAGTAGATAATCCTGACAGAATTGGAAAGAAAAACAAAAGAGTAGAGAGTTTAGGAAATAACATTTCATTGGTCAAAGCAAATTCTCTTCCAAATAAATTATCAAGTTTACAAGACATAGAATTTGATTTAAATTTTGAACAATATTTATTTAGAACTAAATCAGAAAGTGGCTTACATAATACTGTAATAGATTTTGATTTCATTTCATTTATTGAAACTAAGAAGGAAACTGTTTTAGTTGATTTTTATCAAAATATTTTTGAAGTTTATGATAAACTTGATGCCATAATTGCAACTTTGATTAAAGAAATTGATGAAGATTATTTACAACATTTAGTTGAATTGACTGATTTATCAACCTATACCCCTAAGCCTTCTACTAGTCATTTAGGCACCAGTATTTTAGAATCTGTAGGTTCATCTTTATTCACTACCACTCCATCCATTATTTCCACTACACTTCATTCCACAGATTCATTTTTTTCCCAAGCAACCATTTCAACCTAGAATTTTATTTCCATCTTCTACCACCACAAGTTCATCCACTAGTTTTTCTACTACTTTTTATAATACATCATTCTCATTTCCAAGCACCTCTTCTATTATCCCAACTTCATATTTTAGTATATCAACCACATTTGGAAGTACATCTTCTTATATCCCAATCTTAACTACAAGTGCTTTAACTACATCATCAAGTACTTCTAGTTCTTCACCAAGTACTTCAAACTTACCTCCTAGCCAAGCTAGACTTCAAGCTATGGCTGCCAGATATGCTCCTTTGGTCCTACCAGCACATTTACATAACATGCCCCAGGATTATCAAAGAAAAATCCTTCAAGTTGATGGAACCACTCACTACACTGCACAACAACATGTTAATAAGATGATAGACTGTTTTGAACTACATGAAATTGATGATGATGATGTCCAAATGAGACTTTTTTCTCAAACTTTAACTGGTGAGGTGAAAAAGTGGTTTAAAGGTTTGAATGATGGTAATATTGATGATTTAGAATTTTTCATAGTATGTTTCTAAATAGATGGGAGAAGAAGAAAAATCCACTACAAATTTTGTCTAAATTTGAAAATATAAAAAGAGCACCAAATGAAACAGTCCAATATTATTGTACTAGATATAATAGTATTTATAATACACTTCCTGCTAATCTTAAACCTCCTCCAGACTCTATCCTTATCAAATTCCCTGATGGATTTGATAAATATATAGCTTATCAACAGAGAGAGAGAAATCCAAAAAATTTAGAGCAGATGCAAAGTAATGTTGTTAGTGTAGAGGCAAACTTGTTCGCAAAGAAATATAAGTTAAGAAATGAAAGTAGAGTGAAAATAAAAGAGGAAACATCAACTCCATATTTGAAAATATATAAATTAGCAAAAACATTAGAGAGAAAGATGGATAGGTTAGATAATATGGAAAGGAATCCACAGTGGGATAACCAACAAGAAGGACCTCAAATTAGAAATCCCAATTTCAGGAAAAACATCAACACTGGAAAATCTAGAGAATCAGCACTTGACCAAACAATAAGACCACCTTTCCAAGAGAACTATGCTGAAAGTTCTCATCAAAATGAAAATGATGAGACACTGAGATCAATCTAATGAGAATTAATGATGATAACACCATTTTTCTTACACAAGAAGACCAAGAGTTATATGAATTACAACAACTACAATTAGATTTTGGTGAGTCTTTTGATTACAAACAAGTTTATGAGTTTGCAATTAATGAAGTTCATAAGCAATACAACCTTAGGAGCAAGAAAAATGTAGAGCATCCTACTAAGAAATATGCCCAAACTCAAACAAAGAAAACAGTATAGGCTACTACCACTAAAGTTCTGCAAATCCTCCCTAGGGAAACCCAACAGAATTCAAATTAAACTCAGAAAATTTCAAGTCCCAAAATTTCACCTAGTCCTAAAATTGTTGACATCACAGATGCTGCTGTTAAAACATCAAAAAATCCTCAAAAATATGCTACTTCCAAGAAAAAAATTTCTACTAAAACAACAATTTTAGATCCAAAAGAATCTACTGTTGATCCAAAATCAGCTGAGCCTAAAACAACCACTGCTAAAAAAGCTACTGAAACAACAAAATCTACCAAAACTTCCACTGCATCTCAAACTATCCCTGAAAAGAAAATTAGAATCAGTAAAACAATGGAAATACAAAATGAAAATGAAAAACCAACTATAGAAAAAGAAGATAAACTCACCCAAACTACAGTTACAAAAGGAGAAATAATTCAGCTAGGAAAACCGAAACTACCATTTAACATTCAAGCCGAAATTACCAAATTAAAGATACCAATTCCTTTAACAAAGTTGGTAAAAATGACCTATACAGAACAACTATCACTGAGACTTTAAATATGAATGATGGAGAAGATTCTGTAAATTTGAGTGATGATCAACCAGAATTAATCTTTGGTCCTAATGTTAATGGAAAACACCAATATGGAGCAGTTCCTCCTTTTAACATTAGCGTAACTGTTCATGATCAGATTTTACATAATGCAATTCTTGATTTAGGGGCTTCAAATAATTTGATGCCAAAAGCAATAATGGAAACCTTGAATTTAGACATCACTAGACCTTATAAAGATCTCTTCTCATTTGATTCCAATAAAGTGAAATGTTTAGGCTTGATAAGAAATTTACGTGTTACTTTAGTTCAATACCCTGGAAAAAACATAGTCATGGATATTGTAGTAGCTGACATCCCTCCTAAGTATGGAATGTTGTTATCTCACTCATGGAGAGCTAAACTTTAGGGATCTCTACAACTAGATATGTCTTATGCAACAATATCAGTTTTTGGCCAACCCAAGAAACTTTACAGAGAGACATTAATGAAATACATGGTTATTAGCGTAGAAAGACCTCGAAACTATCCTATTTACTCTACAATTACTAATATGGACTCATTCATTTTATGTAATTCTGAAACTAAAATTGAGAACAACACTGAACTAAAACAGAAAAAGAAAGCACGAGACAGTGACAACATTTTTCATGAATCAATATGGAACCTATATTTTGATGGGTCAGTTAACAAATTAGGAGTAGGAGTATGAGTTTGGATACATAACATGGAAAAGAATCATGCAGAAGGTCATGCATTTAGATTAAATTTCAAATATACAAACAACATGGTTGAATATGAAGCCCTTATTTTAGGACTGCATATTGTTAGAAATTTAGGAGCCAAAAGAGTGTCAATCATGGGAGACTCTAAGTTAATTGTGAAACAAATAATAGGAGAATATTTTGTATATAATCCAAGATTAAGCCAATATAGAGAAACTGTTTTAGATATGATTAAGGAATTGCTTGAATGTGACTTTGCTGCAATTCCTAGAAAACAGAACATATAGGCACACAACTTAGCAACTTTTGCTAGTACTTGCAATCTCCCCTTTGAACCAAATCATAAATATACAACAGAGGTTAAGCACAAGCCTACAATTCCAGATAATCTAAAATATTGGCAGATATTTTCACAGGATGAAAATATTTATCATTTCATGAATGTTGAAGGAGAATTTCGGAATTGTAACATAGACACATATTGTACAATAGATTAAACCATATATAGTGAGATTGATATAAACATTATAGATGTAAATAACTTAGATTTTACTAAACCCACTAAATTTACTCAAGTAGAAATAGAAAATTTAGAGAAAGTAGAGACTGAAGAATCAGTAGATGATGATTCTGACATTTTAAACCTTAAGAACAACTTTTTACCTAAGGGATTAGCCCCTTTAGTAGATCTTTTTTATTCTAATGATGTTGCAAGAAAACCTAATATGGAACCATTAAAATCTGACATTGAAGAGTGCAATATAGGAACAAAATTAAAGCCTAAGATGATAAAACTTTCAAAAGCCTTACCTCAAGAAGAAAAATTAAAATACATAGCTCTGTTTAAGGAATTTTAGGATGTATTTTCATGGAGTTATGAGGACTTAAAATCTTATGACACTAGCTTAGTACAACAAAAAATACCTATAAAAGAAGATAAAAAACCTTTCAAACAGAAGCTTAGAAGAATCAATCTAGTTTTGATGCCTTTAATTGAGAAAGAGGTTAAGAGAATGTATGAAGCCCATATAATTGCACCAATTCTGATTGGGTTTCAAACCTAGTTCCCACTAGGAAGAAGACAGGGGAAATTATACTGTGTGTTGATTTCCGAAATTTAAATAAAGTGTCCTTAAAAGACAACTATCCTCTCCCCAAGATGGATCAAATTTATAGAGGGTGGTTGGTTATTCCAAGATTTCATTACTTTATGGATTCTTTGGATATAACAAGATTCTAGTTCAACCAAAATACCAACATAAAACTGCTTTTACTACTCGTTGGGGTACTTTCATGTATGTGAAAATGCCTTTTGGATTAATGAATGAAGGAGCCACTTTTCAAAGAGCTATGGACATAGATTTTGCTAAAGAAATTCATGATTTCCTTGTGATCTATCTAGATGATATTACTGTATTTTAAAAGACTGATAATGAACATCTAGATCACCTCATACAAGTATTTATCAAATGCAGGAAATTTGGCATTTCTCTAAATCCTAAAAAGACTCTATTTGGACTGGAAGAAGGTAAATTATTAGGACATATCATATCTAAAGAGGGAATTAGGATAGACCCAGCTAGAATAGAGGCCATTTCGAACATTAGTCATCCTAGGAATATTAAAGAATTGCAAGCTTTCCTAGGTAAGATCAATTTTCTTAAAAGATTCATCTCAAACCTAGTAGAAATAATTAGAGAACTCAATAATATGTTGAAAAAAGATTCAGTACTTAAATGGACTGTGGAGGCCAAACAATCATTTTAATCAATTAAACAAGCCTTGAAAAAAACACTAGTCCTAATAAGTCTTGATTTCAAAAAAGATTTAATTATTTTTTCCTTTGCTTTAGAATAGACTATTGCTGCAGTCTTACTGTATAAAAATGATTAGGGCTATGAACAACCCATTTATTTTTCAGCAAATCACTTAGAGATTCCAATTTAAAGTATAACATAATGGAAAAGAAGGCACTAGCTTTAGTGAAAGCTATCAAATACTTTAGAGTGTACATCCTTTATTCACATATCATTGCTTATGTTCCAAATTCAGTTGTAAAGGACATTCTAACACAGAATGGGCCTGATGGTAAAAGGGGCAAATGGATTGACACCATTTTGGAATATGACATAGAAATTAAGCCCACCAAACTCATTAAAGGTCAAGGTTTAGCCAAACTCATTGATGAATCCAATTTTCATGCTTTAGATATTAATTTTATTGCCCAAATAGATGATCAGGAAGAGATGTTGACTCCAAAGATCAGTGAAGCCTTTTCAGACTCACCATGGTATGCATATATTATATTTGTATTACTTAATTTACAAGATGCTCGTGGATTATCAAGAATTGAAGCTAGATTTTTAAAGTTAAAGGAAATGAATTTTTGTATCTTAGACAATGCATTGTTTTTGAAAGATAATGGTGGTATTTTATTGAATTGTTTGCTTAAAGAAGAAGCTAATAAATTTTTGGAAGAGTTTCATGCAGGTGACCGTGGAGGACACCTTTACTAGAAGTCCACTGTAGATAAAATCTTGAGAGCTGGTTTTTACTGGCCTACACTATTTGTAGATGTGAAAAAGTATGTGACCTCTTGTCACAAGTGCCAAATTTTTTAAGGAAAGAAAAAAATGTTACATTTACCCCTAAAACCCATTTCCACAAAGATGGCTTTTCAGCAATGGGGTCTTGAATTCATTGGTGAAATTCACCCTCCATCCTTAGCCCAACACAAGTGGATTTTTACAGCCACAGACTATTTCACTAAGTGGATAGAAGCCATACCTTCTAGGCAAGCCACTGATACTATCATAATCTCATTTTTAGAAAACAACATACTCTCAAGATTTGGATGCCCCCAAAATATCATCACTGATAATGCAACTGCAATCAAGTCCAAAAAAATGATTGACTTCTGTAATAAATACCACATTACCCTTGGCCATTCCATTTCTTATTACCCCCAAGGTAATGGTCTTGTTGAATCCTCCAATAAATGCCTTGTGAATATCATCAAGAAACTACTAGAAGACAATAAGACAACTTGGAACAAAAGGTTAGTGAATGCCTTATGGGTAGATAGACTTACCACAAAGAAATATATTGGTACATCCCCTTACCAGCTTGTTTATGGGATGGATGTTGTTTTTCCATCTTCTTGAGGAGTACCAGTAATGAAGATAATCCAAGAACTGCAAGTTGAAACCAATGATATCCAAAGAAGAATAAACCAAACCATACACTTGCAACAAACCAGGGAAGAGGTCTATCTCAAGTCTAAAGTTGTTCAAGAAAAGATTAAGATATTTGACAAGAAGACTAAAGAAGATGATTTTTTTATAGGTGAAAAAGTTCGTAAGTGGGATTCCAGGAGAGAAGAGCAAGGTAAACATGGGAAATTTTATTTCTTATGGAAAGGCCCTTATGTAATTTATGGTTACAGAGGTAACAATGCATTATTTTGGAAGGATTTGGATGGATCAGAACTGCCAGGTGGACCTATCAATGGTAGAATGCTGAAGCATTACTATTCCACAGAATAACAGTAGTTCACTTTGTTTACTTTACTAATTGTACATAACATTGTAGATTTTAGATTGGATTGGATGTTTTTCTAGAAAAATTGAAGCCCTAAGAGAAGGCCTTAAGCTTTGAAGGATAAAATATCATAAGTATGAATAATGCAAAGCTCAGAAAACAATTTTAGGGCCAACACAACCAAAATTCAAAGGCTACTAGTCTCAAAGTTCTTGAAATTTCACTAGGAAATGCAATCCCCATGTGGAGCCACTGTTAGGGTCCTATAATAATAGGATTCATAATTTTTGAATTGACTTTGATTAGTCTTGTAATATGTACATAATTTTCTTTCTACAAATTGTTTTCCCATATCAAAAGAAATAAAAAATATAAAGAGGGTAAAAGTCCTAAAAGAAAATCAAAGGACTTGAAAGAAAAAATATAAAAAAGAATAGAAAAATGGACCCCAAATAAAAAAAGATAAAAAATAAAACATGAAAGTGATGCAAATCCAAATGCCACTACTATTTAATTTTACTGCAAAATAAACATTGTGTGCAGCTTGTTAAAATGCCACAATCTACGAAGGTTAAACAACTTAATCTTAACCTCTCATGTTTTAAATTCATGTTGTTAGATAGAGAATAAAGATCTAGCAAAACAGTTTAATCTTGGCAGATCAATAGTTAGGTAGAGAATAATAAGGAGCTCAATAACTTAATCTGAGCCCTTGGAAGAAATATAGATAGAATTAGTTAGTTTGTTGTTTTAAAAGAAAAATGAACAAGGGTTTGCAAGCTCAAATGCACCCATGAAAATGAAGTAAAAATATTAGGGTAGCATATGGGTAGGCAAAAGTAGTTTTTACAAATCATGCATAAGCAGAAAATTGGTCATTTCATTTCCTAACTTCCTTAAAAAATAATCCCCTTGTAGAAATACTTCGTCCCCTCCATTTTCATTCTTTCCCCTTCATTTTTCTCTTTTTTCCCATTATCATCCATTTTCCTTTGCAAAAATCTCCTTTTCCTAAGTTTAAAACACATTATACTTAAGAAAATTAAAATCCCTTTAACTAATTTCCCTTTACCCAAAAATACCCAAAAACCCAAAAATACTTATCCTAAGTATAAATTTTAAAATATTATGTTGGGACCTAGTATGAAGAAATATATTTCCGAAATTAGGTTTTACACTATACTTAATGTATTTTGACATACCACAATTACATGATATTTTTAACACTAACATAAGGTATTAACTCCTGTATACACCTTTTAGCCCGTATTAAATAAATTCCTTAAATAATATATCCCAACCCATATTTCTAGTTTAACCTATGTTTTATTTCCCCCACGTGTTATATAATCCCGGGTTAAATTATTAAATCATGTTTATTAAATCTAATCCCATTATATATCATCTCTTCCAGTCCTAGTGTTACATTTATCTGCATTATATTTGTTAATACATTTAAATTTTCGCCTATCATTTAAAACCCCATTTATATGTATTAAACCTTAGTTTAAATACATTTTTAACCTCCCGCTGCATTGAAATCCTGGGCCCCACACCATTTGACCTAACATCTCTATCGCACAATCTGCTTCGTTCGATCTCCATTTTGCAGATATGACAACGGGTATCCATTATCACACATTCCTTAGCGCATTAGTTAACCAACCTCAAAGCTTGCGATAAGTGTGGTTTTCAGCCTTTCTCTCCTCTCTACGTGTCTTCATTGTATTGGATCACATCGATCAAAACAATTATGCTTACCACCTTTGAACCTTGTGTAAAACTACTCTCAGTTTTTTCCTACCTCGTGCCCAAACCACTCATCCATTTGAATTGACTGCCATTTAATACATTCACTATTGAATGAAAAATGTTTATAAACTACCATTTTCATTATTTTTTATTCTTATGTTACCATTTTCACGAAGAAGAAGCATTTTCAAACCAAAAAGACCGCTGCTGACTCTGTTTTTAGGCCTAAATGAAACAAAATTCACCAATTTGACTGCTACAAACAGTGCAAAAGACATCTGAACTCTTTCTACAAACCTAGAAACCCTCCTGCACAGCAAAACTGCAGTTTTCCCAGGTATGTTTTACAAGAACAAACCCATTCATCAATTTAAAATAGTAATAGAGTTATTCAAATAATTTAGGAGCCTTTAAACCTAAAGAAAACCCCATTTTCTTCCTAAATCATTTATTTTGTAAACCTTGAGCAATCCCTTCACAGATTCTAAAACCCTGGACTATCAAAAATCACAAGTTTAGTAAATTGAAGAAATTTAAGCCATCTACAGACTTGAGAAATCCTTCTGTGATCTTCAAACCTTTTCTACAGTACTTAGACATCCTTTTTGCATAAAATTGATGTCTTGAGATTGTTTTTATCACAAAAAGTGCAATATAAACCCTAGATACCTTTTGCAGAAACTTTAAAATCCTACAGTTGTTCTTTCGTTACAGAGATTGCAACTTGGTTAATTGAATGATTTTAAACCCTTTTTGCAGACAATAGATAACCCCTCTTTTATCCTAGTCCTTCTGCAAATTGTTAAAACTTCCAGAGGTGCTTCTACAGGTCTAAACCAGTCTTTTTAAGGTCAAAAGAATATAAAATTGATTAATCAAGCAAATCAATGACTTCCAAAAACATTCTAACAATCAATACTCTACAACCTCCTGTTGTATATGTAGAGCATATTCCACTAGCTGATGTAGATTTCAAGATTACTGATACAGTGACAGAGTTTAATCTTCTTGAGCTCCACTGCTAGAGCCAAGAAAAATCCCTAGATCAGGATGATGAAGTGTTTATCTAGGAGTCAAACTTACCAAAATATGTTGTTCCTCATAATTACCAATGCCCAGAAATAATAAGACTCTGTTAGTCA
The DNA here is from genome assembly GCA_034641835.2 of Pinus albicaulis. Lineage (NCBI taxonomy): Eukaryota > Viridiplantae > Streptophyta > Pinopsida > Pinales > Pinaceae > Pinus > Pinus albicaulis. Next base: position 46,108 of record JAXQQM020075522.1, on the reverse strand, counting down.
TGCTATTTTCCAGATCAAAGAGCCATCATAAATCCTAAAAAAGAAGTCCCGTTTACTATTACAGTAGATTCAATCAATCAAATGCTTTAGATATAACCTGGACCAAATGAAGTTTCCTTGTCTATTGAAGCCCTCACTTAGTTATACTTGGATCTAGACTTCCCCAAGAGGTTCCAGATTTTTTAGACCTTCATGCCTTCTTATGTTGAAATTCCTAAGCTAAACCCTCCATATTCTTCTGCTAAATTCTTTGAAAGGAAAAGACATATTATTTCCATGTTGTCTTTCATTCTTGGCTACTTTACAGATGAGCATGTTGATGTTGCAGTGCTTGGTTTCGTATCTACTTTTATACCTAGTCAACCTCCTGCTACCATATTTAATTTTTCCCAATATATTGTTGACAATATCCATGACCAATTAGTCGGAATTCCCTCTGAAGGTGTTTTCAAGTACTCTTCATTCCTATTTCACATGTTCCTATATTTTCAGTCTGAAAAGTTCAATATGAATATTCAAAAGCTTGATGTGGAAGAAACCCACAATTAGTCATCTTTTGGACTTCCTTGATAAGGAAAGATTCAAATGAGTTCACCTATGCAAATTTTACAGATTCCTTCATTTATCCTTTGGTAAATTTTCTGAACGACAGTGTACAACCTAGAATTAATAATGAAATCAATAAGTTTTTGCAATTATCTGAGTGCAACAGGACAGGTGATTGGTACTTGTACAAAAATCACACTGAAATAAGAGTTTATGGATCAAGTCATATCCCTTATAAACTGCTTAAATACCTCCCTATGAGGTTATTTGCCCTGGAATACATAAGGAAGATTCTAAATTCAGATGTAGTCAATTTCTTAATAGCAAAGAAGAAAAAAAAGTTCAAGTTGAAGAACCAGGTTGGCCCTTTTATCTGTAATAATAGAGAGGCAGGTCTAGAAGCAGAAAAACAATTACGGGAGTTCAAGTTCAGTCCTAGTTTCCTTTGGTATTATGATCCTCTTGGTGTTATTAGTAAAATGAGATTTAAATGAAAATTAACTCCATATGTACATGAAAAGAAGCCAGATATTAAGAAATTCTCAAACCAATCTAAATGGTTAGAGAATACACTGGTAGAGGCAGGAAAGCAAAGAGATATTAGTCAAAATTTACAAACTCTAGCCCAAGAAGACAGAAATGTGAAAAGAAACAGGGAGGAAGGATCTTATACAACTGAGACTACAACATAGACTAAATTCAAATTAAGATACAGTGAAAAGCCAAAGCTAAATCCTGCCAATAAAGAAAAGGAAGTAGTAGAGGTGATTGATACAGAAGTAGCAGAAAAAGACAATGCACCTCCTACAAGAATTGAAGAGGAACAACATCCCACAAATTCTAAGACACAAATAATTCAGAAACAACAAAATATAGAAGTTTCTTCATCTAAGAAAACAACAGAAAAGGACCTGGATATAAAATAAAGATACAAAGAAATAAAATCCAGAAATGAAGAAATAAAAAATGAAATATATTATCAGTATCTAAAGAAAAATCCTATCATTCAGAATAGGCTACTTTCAACCTTTGAATACAAAAATAAAAATATGCATATGTCATTTCTTCAGCCTATAGTTTAGCCTCCTAAGACATCATCAGATTATAAAAATATAGAGTTCTATGTCCCAATTCAGGATATTCATCCTCTGGATCAAATAGAATTTCATAAACAGGCATGGGAGATGACTTATTCTAAAATGACTACCAAGGCCATGAGTGCACAAAAATTGCAAAACACTCTGGTAAATGTCAGAGAACAACCAAAATTAGAGAAGGCATCTTCATAGGGAAAGGACAATAGAATAAAATCCTTGGAAGAGCTAGTAATTAAAGTAGGACACGATCCTCAAAATGTAAAAGTTGCAGAAGAATTGATCAAGAAGAAAACTGCAGATATTGCTGTATTAAGGAAACAAATAAAGCTTCCCCCTACAGAGCATCCTCAAGCCAAGGAGGTGTTACAGGAAACCAATTAGAAAGATGAGATGATGAATCTCATTTTACAGTTAACAACTCAGATAAAGGAAATGGAAATTGAAATGGACAAGTTGGTCCAGGAGAAAGAAGCCAAAAAAGCAGAGGAAGCTCCTACCACAATTATTCCTGTAGTTACAACAACTGTACCTTCTACTTTGGCAGAATCATTGGCTCCTAATGTTCCAATGGCCACAAAACTTCTAGTTAATTCATTTACAACTTCAGCCACAGAACCTTCAATAACAGCAGCACAACATTCAGATGAAGCAAGAAAACTAGTAAAGGCTATGCAAGAGATGTCTATTTAGACCAATGAGATAAAAGTACTAAAAGAACAACTCAAAAATCTTGAAGATTCTAAGAAACTTGCTCAAATAAATGCTAAGAATGAAGAACAAAAATCTAACAAATTGAATGAACAACTTAAAAAGTTGGAAAAAGAACTGGCACTGAAGGAACTAATGTCACATGTCAAACAACAGTTATGGTACAATATCATTGAAGTAGTCAATGATATTTGGCCATCCATACGAGTCATATATGAGTAGAAAAACTTGATGAAATCAGCAAGAGAAGCAATCCAGAAGATTAAAGAAGAGCTTGGCAATAAACCTGAAGAAGCTCTAGAAATCATCAAGTTTCTTAATTCAAAAATTAGACAAGATATATAAGAGATTGGAATTAATGATAGAACAGATACCATCCTAGAAATTAGGAAGGTAATCTCTAAGAAGAATTTGATGACATAGTTAGAGGAGAAGTGCCAGAACATGGAGATTGCTATTACAAGGTTCATGATCAAGTTTGATGTTCTAAGGATAAAAGGCCTTCCCAATCCTCTAGTTATCAATGATATATTAATGAAGCAGGATGATTATGATAAAAAGGTAAGAGAGTTTACCAAGGAGCATGTGAACAATTCAGCCTTGTAGGGAATCCCAACAGGGAAGGTGCTCTACAAAAATGTTGAGAATTTGTTTTACTTACAACATGAAGTAAAACACTTATTTGTGAACAAACCAACATTCTCAAAATATACTGAAGCTGATGAAAAATTTAGAAAGATGATGAAGATGAAACTGCCAAAGGAAAAATTCTGGGAAAAATTGACTGATTTGCTGTAAAATCAAATTACAGTAAGCACAAAGCAGTGAAAGTAAAAAACAGAGCTTGCTGTTTTTACATCAAAATTTACATTTTACAGGGAAAGAGTATTAGGATAAAGAGAATCAGATGAAAGTGTATCAGTTGAAAGGTTAAAGACAAAATCATAGAAAAAATGAATCTACCAGTGTGAAAGACACCTCATTGTCCAGCTGCAACCTTCATTGAACAACAAAGAGATAACTAAGTGAAAAAATCAAGACAACAAACCATTTATTTTCAATAAAAAAGGGACAACTAGCATTAGTTAGGAAGCTGTCACTATCTTCTTGCATGAAGATATTTCTTTTCCATGAATAATTCCTTAGTTTATTCTAGGATATTTTGTATGAGTTTTTGTATAAATACTTCTTATTTGGAAGTACTAAGTGTGGATGAATTGCTAAACATTTCTATATATTGTACTGTTCTGAACCTGAGGCTTTTTTGTACCAATTTCAAGTTAGCAGACTGAATTAAGAAAATAAAGCATAATATTACAGGATTGATGTATTGGGCTACTAAAATAAAGTATTTTCACTTGTTACTTTGTCAATTTCTTATGTTTTCCATCAATACTTGAATGTTGTTCTAAATTCAAATGATAAATCAGGAATTGTTATTTCAGAATATGTTAAAAACACTATGTTTTGACTGAATATCATTTATATGTTTTCCACTGATATCCAAATTAGGGAACCCTTAATTTCTCCTTGGTTTCGATTGACCTCTGCCTTTTTACTCATAATATAGATTTAAGAACCCTTAATTGCTCTTTTATCTCGATCAAAACCATTTTCACCATCAATATTGAAGATCTGAAGTGACTCAACTATCTTGCCCTGTAAACATTTCCCTTTAGAACTTGATCCTGATATGACTGCTTGACACATTGACTCTATTTTCCCAATGGGATACAAATCTACATCTATCCATCTAAGTAAGTGATTTCACCAGCAAATCAAATCAAAACCAAAAATCGATTTACCCTACATAATTAGCCTAAAATCGAATAAAATCAACAAAGATAAATCATATAGAGAGAGTCCTCTCTGAGCACTAGGAAGGCTAGATCCTAAGGCTTAAAAGTAGGTTTGTGGTTACCTCTAATATTCTTTAAACACAAAAATAAAAAATCTCACAACTATTAAGAATTATTAGAGTGATAACATACTCCATTGAGGTTCGATCAAAGGTTTAAATTATTGAATAAATGAAAGATGTTGAAAGATTGAATGTTAAGTCCCTATATCACTAGTATAGTCCCTTATTATTGTTATTGTAACCCCCTTATTTTTATTATTGTACCCTTGTAACCCCCATTTTGTTATTATTGTGCCCTTAAATTATTATTGTTAGGTCGGCTAGGATTACATTGTGGCCCACTAGGATTACATTATGGCCCCATGGACTCCTATATATAGAAAGGAGGTTTTTTAAATTGTATCATCCAAGAATTGTCCATTTATGTAATGTATTGGAGGTTTCCCCCTCGAAGTGGCTCATTTATAAGGCGTTGATATCTCTTTTCTTCTCTTTTTGGAGCTGGTTACACAACATTTGGTATCAGAGCTTTGGATTCTAGGGTTTCGCTGCTCCAAACAGGTCATCGTGGAATATTCGCTATAACTTTTTTTATACGAAGCTTCAGAAGCTGAAATTTTTAGGGTGCGAAGCTAAAATCTTGAGGAAGGTTTTCTAAAAATTTCAGAGCTTGGTTTGCAATATTTTCGGAGATATGATCTGTAGAAGTTAGGTATTTTTTCAGGCTCCTAAACAGGTCATCGTGGCATTTGCGCTATAACTGTTTTTATACGAAGGTTCAGAATCTGAAATTTGTATGGTGCGAAGCTAAAATCCTGAGGAAATTCATCAAAAAATTTCAGAGCTTGTTTCACAATATTTTTGGAGATATGATCTGTGGAATGTAGTGCTTTTTCAGGCTCCTGAATTGCATCTCAAAGAGGTGATCGTGGGAAAAGTTCAATAACTCTCTCTCTGGGCATCGGATTGGAGTGCCATAAAAAGTGGTCGCAATTACACAGACTGTAGTTTCTTGGCTATCAATTTCAGAGACAAAGGATGAAACAGTGACACGTGGCAAGTACTACAAGTTCGCTCTACTGAACTAGTCCATAATTAGGTCATTGTGGGAGATTGGACACAAATTTGTCTTGGAGAATCCAAATTAGATCAGACCTGTGGAATTTGAAAGAAGCTTTAGAGGGCTACTACAGGGCTGAGTTTCAGATATTGAAGATTTTAAATTATAGAGATTATTTAATTTAAATATCTAGCTCCTCAAAAGCAAGAGAAAGGTGTGTATCTAGTTTTTAAAATTGCATAACGTTTGTTTGAAAAAGAAATTGAAGTGATTCCAAGTGCATATTTTAGAATTTTTATCAGTATTGGGTTCTATAATGCCTCCAAAAAATAATTCCATACCTATTAATCCCTCAAAAATCTATACTATGACGCATGAAGAGGAAGAGTTGCAGTATGAGATATCAAAATTACGGTACCAAGTAAAACAAGTTTCGATCTTACGAAGAGCAATCGAAGATGAAATAGATGGTTTAAAATCAGAAATGGAGGCTAAGTTGGATGGTTTGAAGGATCAAATAATAGCTAATATGGATGATAAATTAGTGGAAGAGCATAGCGAGCATCAACAACAAGTTTTCCAACTCTCAAAGGATAACCCAACTTTGGTGCAGAATCTAATGAAACAACAAGAAGATCAACATCACATTGAAAGAAGTTCTGAAGCAGTCACAAAAACAAGAAATCGACAAGTAAGATCAATTTCAAAGTATCTCAACAAGTGGAATAACTTTCTTGTAGAAGATTCCGCATGGGAGGATGAGAATTTTATACAGAAGCATCAAGAAATAATCAAGCGTTGAGGACAACACTTGTTTGAAGGAGAGGGGCATGTTAAGTCCCTATATCACTAGTATAGTCCCTTATTATTGTTATTGTAACCCCCTTATTGTTATTATTGTACCCTTGTAACCCCCATTTTGTTAGTATTGTGCCCTTAAATTATTATTGTTAGGTCGGCTAGGATTACATTATGGCCCCATGGACTCCTATATATAGAAAAGAGGTTTTTTAAATTGTATCATCCAAGAATTGTCCATTTATGTAATGTATTAGAGGTTGCCCCCTCGAAGTGGCTCATTTATAAGGCGTTGATATCTCTTTTCTTCTCTTTTTGGAGCTGGTTACACAACATTGAAGATGGATGAACTACACATAATAATCATTGCACATTGTTGAAAATGCAACAAGATGATGGAGCTTAGTGAAAAGAAGTCGCCTTCACTAAGTGGGCCCGCAGGCTATTTTTGGCGCAAAGTCTATTTTTAGACTATGTCTATTTTTAGACATATGGATCATGGTCTATGAGTTGCAGGATGTTATTTATGGATGATTGGTTGAGTTGGTAAAAATAGATGGACCTCTATTTTTAGACATTGGGCGGTTTCTATTTTTAGACTGCCGGGCTAAAAATAGAACAGTCAAATATTATTAACCCTTAATAATATTTAGACTATAATCATTATCTTATCCTCTTGGAGCACTTCAGTTTGATGCTTGGATGTGGCACATGCAGCTGACAGAAGGAAATATGCTTTTCCTAAGGGTTAGTTGAGCTATTGCATGGTTGACTTCAGTTAGAACTCAAGTGGCAGAGTTTGGTGGAGTTGATGAGACAGTTGGTGGAGTTGTGTTCTATTTAACTTAGTTGAACTAGTTGTATTTAGTCTAACTGAAAAATACACTAGTGATGAGTGGTGTGAATTAATTATTAATTAATTCACTAATTATTAACTCATAAATAAACTAAAGAACACATCAGTTAACTGCAATGCATGGACAGTTCAGTGGAGACCAGTGTTAGAGGTGGGTGAAAGGGTGAGTCTACTATTAGTTGTGACTATGGCTGTGCATGAGATTTGCACACACATTGATTGAGATTGCCAATGAGGATTGCGCAGTACAAGCCAGGTGGATTCGAACTTGGATCTCATCATTATTCATCTTGGATTGCACAGTAGAGGCAGGCAGACTTGTGGAGGAGATTTGAACCTGTGACTTGTTCATCTTCCGTGCTAGTTTTGTGTGTAGCATGTGAGATAGTGCTGAGAGCTGTGAGAGCTTTGTGCTATGTATTGTTACATGTTCTCTATCATTATAATATACAGATAGTTGGGGGTTTTCAGCTGTATGCTTTCCCCATTACATACCGTGTTATATGTGTGCTTGATTATGTTTTAATGTGCGCATGCGACTGCTTCTATTTCTGCATATTGATGATCAATTGTAGAAGAGGTTATGTATTATGCATGAAGCTTAAATAGTGTGTAATCAAGATAATCTCGGTGAATAATTCAGCTATTATTCAAATTTCTACATGGTATCAGAGGGAAATTGATCATCGGATCTATTACAGTGATTACAATTTATTTCGGTAGACAGAGTCTGTAAGCGGGCCAGGTAGCCTCTGGATCCATCCTTTCTCTGAAAGGTGATATATCCAATAAATGCCCCTACAGTCGATCTCTGTGCTAGAAATACTTTGTTCTCACAGATCGGAAGCGGTTGAGTTTTGAGCTGGTGGAATTCGAATTTGCAGCAGAATTTGGAATTCGAATTTGCAGCAGTTTTCTTGGTGTCGAAGTCAAAATGTCTTTCAATGGATTGTGACTGGAGTATGCCCTTGAGGGCAGCTCGAATTATGTTGCATGGAAGGACAGAATGGAGGCGGTATTAGATGATAACGGGCTGAAGGAGTTCATAGAGGCTGAGGTCCCAAAGCCTACTGATGCTGCTCAAGTTGAGGCTTGGCAAAAGAAGATGGCAAAATGTCGAAGGATTCTGTTGGAGGGCGTGAAGGATCACATTGTATCCAGCCTGCATGGAAAATATTCTCCATACTTGATGTGGAAAGCATTGATAGATTTATTCCAAAGTAAGAGTGACCAGAGTGTAGGTTTTAACCCTGAACAGAAATTATCTACACACGAATATTATAATAGAAAATAAACAATAGCAAGAGCATAAAACATAAAATAGATAAACACAGAGATTTTCCCCTGGATCCCAAATCGGGACGACCAGCTTGATTTTTCATTATATTCCTTTTAGTGTTACAACACATATATATACATGCCGAAGCATACATAAACCCCAATCCATTAACCCTGGATTAGAACATAACCGTAGTTCCCTTGACCGGATCTACAAAAATACCAGGGGTCGAAAACCATCGTACCCCAAAACCATGTGCAAAACCATGCACAAAACCATGGACGCAGACTACCCACCGGAAATAATATAACACATACCCAACATTCTCCCACTTGTTGTTTTATGCAAAAGACGAAATGATCACTGACGGAGGGCAGCAAAGGCTGACTCTAACACCCCCGACGTTGTGCCCAGTGCAATGTACAGCGGGGGCTATCGCCCCCCATGTGACCTCCCCTGCGCATGATTAGTCGTGGAAAGAATATCAAACATACTCAACATTCTCCCAGTTGTTGTTTTCTTTCCGTAGGGGGCCACAGGAGAGCTTAGTCATTATCCCAGTTCTGCAACACCCATTGTTTCTCTACACCAAGAAAACTTCTGAGTGCTTATAGACTTTGTCAATGCATTTGCAACATTCTTCAAAGTGTCCACCTTTACCGGCAACACCCTTTTAGCCACAACCATATCTCTCACAAAGTGATATTGAACATCAATGTGCTTTGTCTTTGAATGATAAGTAGGGTTCTTAGCCAAGAAAATTGCACTTTGGCTATCACAATCTATCCTTATAGCTTGCTGCACCAGCCCCATACTTGAACACAATCTCTGCAACCAAACTGCTTCCTTTCTTGCATGAGTGGCTGCTATGTATCCAACCTCTGTAGTTGAAAGAGCCACTACAGACTGTCTTTTACTCATCCAACTGATTGCACCTCCAAATAGGCTAAATACATACCCACTTGTAGATCTTCTTTGGTCCAGATCTCCAGCCCAGTCTGCATTAACAAAACCACGAATTTCCAACACTCTTTCCAATTCGGGTCTTCCCTGGTAGCACAAGCCATAACCACTAGTTCCACGTAAAACCCGCTTCACAGCTGTCTAGTGCTCCTTCCCTGGGTTTGACATAAACCTGCTCAATACTCCCACTACATGTTCAATTTCTAGTCTATTACATACCATTTCATACATCAGGCTACCTACTGCACTTGCATATGGAACACGGGACATATCCTCCTCTTCTTCTTGTGTCTTGGGACACTATTCAACAGACAGCTTTGTACCTACAAGACTCAGAATATTCACCGGTTTACTATCCTGCATATTGAACTTCTGTAATATAGTCTTAACTTACTTCCTCTAGTTTAACCAGAGCTTCCTCTTTGCCCGATATCTCTTAATTTCCATGCCCAAAATATAGTTTGCATCACCAAGATCCTTCATGTCGAATTTGGAGAACAGTTGGGTCTTCAAATCTTGGATAATTTCTTTGTAATTTCCAATCAACAACATATCATCCACATACAAGACCAAATAAATAACACGATCACCAATTAATTTAAAATAAACACAGTGATCCTCCTTGCTTTTGGTGAAGCGAAGTCCCCATATGTAGGTATCAAATTTCCGATACCACATCCTTGGTGACTGTTTTAACCCATACAGAGACTTCTTTAACTGGCATACTAGTTGTTTCTTCCCCTTCACCATAAAGCCTTTAGGTTGTTTCATGTATATCTCCTCTTCCAGATACCCGTGAATAAATGTTGTCTTCACATCCATCTGTTCTACCTCAAAATCAAATGCAGCAGCAACAGATAAAAGTAATTTAATAGAAGTAACTTTGGCATCAGGAGAAAAAATATCTCCAAAATCAATTCCCGGCACCTGGGAATAACCTTTTGCTACCAATCGAGCTTTTTATTTCTCCACCTTTCCTTCTACATTCATCTTCTTCTTAAACACCCATTTTCTCCCAATGGGCTTCCTTCCAGCCAGCAACTCCACCAGATCCCATGCCTCATTTTTATGCAAGGATGCCATTTCATCAACCATGGCCTCCTTCTAGAGTTTTCCATCCTTTGAATCTACTGCCTCCCTGATATTTCTTGGATCATCATTAGTTATATTTAAAGAAAAATTTGAACACAAAGCGTAGTGACCATAATTTTCTCGTTTTCTTTCCTCTTGTCGATATTATCATAGTCGGGAGTTTCCATTTCTCCGTAGTCTTCTTCTCGTTATAGAGTCTCGATTCTCGTGTCTTTGGTAGGACTTCATGTTTAACAACATCTTTCACTTCTCTAAATACCACATCTTGGCTATACACAACCTTCCTTGTTTCTGGGTTCCAAAGCTTGTAACCCTTTAAACCATCCTTATACCCAATAAAGATGCACCTTTCAGATTTATTATCCAACTTGGTCCTTTTCTCCTTTGGAACATGTACATATGCATCACATCCAAATACCTTTAGATGTGAAATAGAGGGTTTCTTACCAGTCCATACCTCATGTGGAGTCTTATCCTCCAACACTGATGAAGGTGATCTGTTAACCAGATAGCATGCAGTCTCCACTGCCTCTGCCCAGAATTCTTGTCCTAACCTGGTACCACTAAGCATGCTTCTTGCCTTTTCCATCATTGTTCTATTCATTCTTCTTTCGTAACCCGTTTTGCTGCTGCAAGGTATGGAGGTTCATTGCCCACATCACACTTCTGCAGAACTTCAAATTCCCTGTTGCATTTCTCCCCACCATTATCTGTCCTGAACACCTTTATCTTCTTCTCTGTCTGGTTTTCCACCAAAGCCTTAAATTCTTTAAATTTGTCAAATACTTCATATTTCTTCCTCAATAAATATATCCATGTATTTCTTGAGAAGTCATCTATGAATGAAAAATAGTACACAAAATTACCTAGTGATGGAACCGACACAGGTCCAAACACATCACTGTGCACAAGCTCTAATATCTTGTTCGCCCACTTAGCACCTAAAGGAAAACTCACCCAATTATGCTTCTACCATAAATCGAAATCCAAAGAAGGAAAGCTCACCCTCTTAGCACCAGAAATCAAAATCCAAAGAGCTATTAGACATACCTTCTACCATACCATTTCCATGTAGTATCTGAAGGCCCTTCTCTCCAATATGTCCAAGCGTTTGCTGCCATAGCATGGTCTTTTCTCCAGAGACCACTAGGATTTCTGCTCCACTTTCGGGAACCACATAATTGTTGCACCCAACAATAACAGTGCTGCCTTGAATCTTGTACAGAGTTCCAATCCAAACTCCCCACATTAATACCCGTGCTCCCTGAACCATCTTACAGGTATCTTTATCGAACGCTATTTTTACACTTGCATCATCCATCTTGCTTACAAAAATCATATTTCTAGCCAATGCAGGAATGTGCAGAACACCAGGAAGTGTTCTAATCCTTCCACCTTGCAGCTTCAGCTTGAATTTTCCACGTTCGATGATTCTGGCCTTCCTATCATCACCTAAGAAGACATCACCACTATCATATTTCTCATACTTGCAGAACCACTCCCTATGCAGAGTGAAGTGAAAGGATGCACCCGAGTCAATCAACCATGACTCACGATCTACATGTGTATTTGAAGAAGAAGACAAATACACATCCCCAGCTTCATTCGAGGTGGTTTTTGCCTCTGCAGAAGGAGCATCATCAGATCCCTTTCCTTTCTCAGGAGCTTTAGATCTGCAGTCCTTCTTGTAGTGCCCTTCCTTTTCGCATTTCCAGCACACCTTTACAAACTTTCTAGGAGATTTAGATCTCCCTCTAGATTTAGATCTCCCACTCAAAACCTTATTCTTTTTTCTTTTCTGGGACCTTCCTTGTACAGATAAGGCATCTCCATTCTGACCCTCCATATTTTTCCATCTCATTTTCTCCAACAGCAAGGTTGAGACAATGTCATCAAAATTTAAGGTAGTTGTATTGCTACCCATTGCAATAACTAGAATGTCCCACGAATCTAGTAGAGAACACAACAAACTGATGCACTTATCTTCATCTGATATTTTAATATCATTAGATGATAGCTGACTTACCATAATATTGAAGGCGTTTAGATGCTCTGTCACCGAGTATCCATCCTTCATCCTAAGGTTATACAGCTTTTTCCATAAGAAAAATTTATTCACCAGAGATTTAGATTGTTACAAAGTCCCTAGCTTGTCCCACAAGCTCTTCGCCGTAGCTTCCCCAGATACATTCAACAATACTGAATATGAGACACACAACCATATTGTGCTCTTTTCCTTTCAATCTAGTTTCTTCTGGTCTTCATCTGACATTGTCGTTGGTTTAGCACCTGGATCTACCACAATCCACTGATCTTTATCCACCAACAGATCCTCCATATTGAGCTTCCACAACTTAAAACTCTGACCATTAAATTTCTTGATCTCTATCTTCTCGTTGCTCACCATCTTCTTTCACCACAAGAATTGATCTCACAGATCTCCCACTGAACAGGGTCTACCTCAGGCCTGAGAAAAAAACCCTTCAGTAGCAAAGGCATCCCCTTGAAGATGAAACTACTCTGATACCAAATGTAGGTTTTAAACCTGTACGTAAATGATCTACGAATGAAACTTTAAAACAAAAAATAAACAATAGCGAGAGCATACAACATAAAACAGATAAACACAAAGATTTTCCCCTGGATCCCAAATCGGGATGACTAGCTTGATTTTTCATTATATTCCTTTTAGTGTTACAACACATATATATACATGCCGAAGCATACATAAACCCCAATCCATTAACCTTGGATTAGAACATAACCATAGTTCCTTGATCAGATCTACAAAGTACTAGGGGCCAAAAATCATCGTACCCCAAAACCATGTGCAAACCCATGCACAAAACCATGGGCGGATCCGCCCACCGGAAAATAAGGACCAAAAGAAATTTCTAGGGCGCTGCCCCGGACCCTGACAGAGGGGGGTACTGCCCCCCTGTCACCCCCCCACGCGTGACTATTCATGGAAAAAATATAGCACATACCCAACAATCATCAACTTTCAACCTTTCATGTAACTATTCGACATCTACAACATGTTTGTCTCAAAAAGGCATAACTTCTTCATCCAGCAGTCATTTTCTGAGCCCTTTTTTTTAACAACTTAATTTTTCGAGATCTTTCCATTGGAGCAGTTAGTTTTATCCTTTTTCAACTTTAGTTTAGAAGAAAAAAATGGAAAGTGCATGCCCGGTTATTCTTAACAACAACAATTATTTCCAATGGCTATCCTACATGATAGACTTAGAAGTAAAGCGATTTATATAATAGCCTCAGGACAAGAAATTAAACCTATCAATGGAGATAACACCACTAAATGGGAAAATAACCAATATCAAGCACAAGAGTTGATAGGAATGTCCATTTCTCAAGATCTTCAATTTCATATCCAAGAAATTTACAACTCTAATGCAGCTATGAAAAAGCTAAATAATGTTTTTGGCATTCAAAATGAAATACAACCCACTATATTAAAAATGAGTTTCTTACTTTGGACCCAAACAATTTCTCCTCTATTTAATATTTTTTGTCCAAATTCAAGACCCTTAGACTTATTTTGGAAGGTTGTAAGGTAAAAAAGGAAGATGGTTGCCTTATCTATTCCATTCTTGCTAAGCTTGGACCTGCATACTCTGTATTTGTTTCCACCTTCCATTCCACTAGGGAAGCCCTCATTTCTCAAGGAACATCCTACAAGTCCCCTGTTTTGATGCCTTTTGTGATTCTTTGATAAGAGAACAATAAAAACTATTACACCTTGGTCTTATCAATACTGAAACTCTTCTAAGAAAGCCTTAGAAACCCAAAAACAACCGTATCAAAAGAATCCCAAGAAGAAGTATCCTAAAAAGAATGGTCCTAAACCAAACAAGGGTCTTAAGAAAATTCAGCCGAAAACTGAAAAAGCAACTCACCAAACTAATAAGGAAAATAAAAGCAAAGGGAAGAAAACAGCTAGACATTGCAAATTTTGTAATCATTATAGTCATGTAGAGTCTTAATGTTTTAAGAATAATGAAGCCTTGGAAGAAGCAATGAAGAAGCACCACATCAATTTGGAGAACTCTTCAACTTCATATTCAGGAATGACACTTTCTACTTGTGGTTGTCAAGCATCAAGATCTGGTTAAGCATTAAATGTATCTTCTTCTTCTCATTCTCATGAGTGGCTCATTGATACTGGAGCTTCTTACCACATGGCCAAAAATAAAGCCATGTTTTCTTCTTTAAATGATTGTAACACCAAAAATATTTATGTTGGTGATGATAGAGCTCTTAGTGTTGTAGGATATGGAACCATTCATCTAGATAATGGTAATTTTAATGATGTATTATGTGTTCCTAACTTGTCCTCCAAAATTATATCTATTTATTAGATAACTCATTCAGGTGAAGGGAAAACAATAGAATTCTCACCTCATGATGTTGTAATCAAGGACCTCCGTAATATTCCCAAATGGGGAATGCATCAATACTATGCTGAAGGAAAGAAAAATAACACAAATAATCTTTTATAAAGTAGGAGGCCAATATGGAGACCTTTCATTTGTCATTACAGCAGGAAAATACATGTTAAAAGTGGCCCATAAGATGCATGACAAGAAAATACAAGTCTCCAATGATAGAAATCCCTCAAAATGAGGTGTTGCAACCATATATTAAGATAGAAAAGCTTTACAATGTTATTTTATTGGCTCTGCAATAGCTGTGGATTAAACTTCATATCTAGAGCAAGTAAGTGGACAAAAAGTTAGATCTATACCATATCCATACACTATACAAGCTCCTCTAATGAACCCCCTTGGGGTTTTTAGAAAAGCACCTAGTACAAAATGTAGATTTGAGATCTAAGACTGCAGATCTATGGAAATATTCAGATCTAGAAATTCGATATGATCTGATATAAACAATAAAATGATCTCCTCCAACAGATCTCCAAAATGAAGGGCAGATCTCCAACACTGAGAAAATCAGCTCTCCAATGGTGTGTTGAACCACCCTAAAACTGCACCTACAGAAATAACACAGATCTGGATCTATACTGTGATGTAGGGATCAAAATATAGTTGGATTTCAGCCAAGATATGAAAATGATGCTCAATATCTTCAATATTGTCCTCTCAATGAAGTAGAACCCCCCTCCACTGAAAAGAAGCACTGAAATGGACTAGATCTGAAAGATCTAATCTCCACTTGCTGCAGCTTGCAAAAACTGTGAAACCTCAATAGGATCTGTGTTGTATTTGAAAGAATTAGCTTAGCCCTAATCCAAATAGTGGACAATGCAATACAAACTCTCCCAAGAGCCACTCGAACAGGAACACCCAATGCTAAACATCATTCAATCTCAGCTAAACAACAAGAGAAAGATATATGTCTAAACACACAATATATTAAAAAATATGATAATCATCAACAACCTTCAAATGCTTCCATTCCCTTCTTTTTATAAGACAAGAGCTTGCAAACCCTAAACCACTTCCAATGAGATCACTTCTTTCACACAAGGCATCTCCATCTAAAATTGCATTGTGCCTCATTGATGACCACTCCTCCATGACAGTGATGTATATTTCGTCAAGGTTGACCTAGGAAAAGTGTTGTAGCCCCTGTCCACACCTTAGGATGCTTTATTAAGCTGAAAATATGACCCACTTTAACATCAGAAGTGGTTTTATTCACAATAAAGAGTTTTATGGGTCTCCGTACCCACTTATTCACCTTTCTAAGTGACAAAACAAAATTTTAATATTCCCATTAGTTGTAGGCTAATTTCAGGAATATTAGAGTCCTCCCCTCCAAAATTTTGCTTGTCCTCAAGCAACTACAAGAACATTACAAAATCTTCAATGGATATTTCTCCTCCCAAGAATACAATTTTTCCTTTGGTGAATAAACCAAATAGCTTTCATCATGAAGAAGTGGGAGATATATGGAAAGAGTTTTATGTTGTCCATTGGCCTCCTTAAGGCATGAGATATGATAAAGGTTGGGTGCTTAAAACCCAATGAGAAACTTCAATATCCATGCTATCATCCAAAAAAAGTGAGCCATATTTCTAGCTCATAGAAATATTCACCAATCCCCTGCTTATGCAATGTGTAGGGGCTGCATGGCTGAAAATGATAGGTAATATTGTTCAACTTACGCTATCTCTCCCTCCATTTATGATAAATTTGGAGCTGTTGATCTTGGGCTACAATAATATATTCCTCATGAAGCCAAAATATACTTGCAATATCATGATTCCACTCATTGGTTCTAGGGAGCCTCATTACCCAGTCCTCCATCCATATAGTCAACAGATTGTCATCACCATATGGGCTCCAAAAGAAATATGGACTAAGTGTCATATGACATCTTGGATGGTGACAATAGTCCCTCCATTGAGACCAATGTTCTTCTTCTTCTTGTTGTCTCACAACATGATATAATAGGTGGCCATCCAACCACCATATTTCTGCCATAAGCTTCTCAAAAGCTTGAAAATAGTAGAGGATATTAACTATTGGCTGAATATGATCCAAGCCAAACATGTCTTGCCAAAAATCCTCCCAAAGACATAAGTAAATCATATGGCCATTTTCATAAGGAAAC
Organism: Pinus albicaulis; assembly: GCA_034641835.2. Classification (NCBI taxonomy): domain Eukaryota; kingdom Viridiplantae; phylum Streptophyta; class Pinopsida; order Pinales; family Pinaceae; genus Pinus; species Pinus albicaulis. Next base: position 29,248 of record JAXQQM020075522.1, on the reverse strand, counting down.
AAGTGATGTAATGTAGCAGCCATATAATGTCCCATCCTCCTCTTGAAGCATGAATAAATTTGAGAAGTTTCATTCCCAATGGACACATCCCACCAATGTGTCGTCCCTCCAATCATTTCCCCAACAAAATTAAGATCAACATCACTATACATAAACAAACAAATGCAATGATGGAGGTGGATCATAGTCCCACATGTGGAATCAGTGCAGTAGATATCCTGACTGCGTCAGATAAAGATGTAGTAAGTGGTTTCCCCACCACTTACTTGTCTCCCATGTAATCTCACTATGGCTAAAGGTGTGAGATATATTTGGTGCTTTTGGAATTCACCCACAATGATACAATATCTCCCTTTGTCCTCTAAGGGAGTGTCCATGTTTAGAAATGTTTGTGGCAAAAAGTTGGCCATGAAGTTTTTATGGAATAACACGCCTCTTAGGAGCTATGGCTTGCACATACATGGTAAAAGAATACAAGTAATAATCAAATGAATTATGAGATACAAAAGCATAGAGTCATGTATCTTCCCCATCTCCACATGGTTCATGCATATTTGAAAATGGTGATATAACTCCTCTTCAAAGCATTCCCAAGTGTAGAACTCCATGATGGTGTTGAAAACCTTCACAGAATAAGTATGGTTGAAAAGGAATTCTTCATGTGCTCTTTGTAGCAACTTCTCCTTGAGCTTGGAAGATCTAGATAAGAATATCATACCATGATAATAGATGAATTCATCTTGGACTGAATAGCCCTCCTCATGTAGTTGGTCATCAAGTATCATGCATGTGAAAAGATCCTTTGAATAATCCACCAATAGTTGGGATTTTCAATATGGATAAATCTCCCATAGTGATAGCATTGATGATCTATCAACATAAATTTCTATCATATGGCTGCTCTCCTCCTTGACATCTCCCATGCAAAAGGTATGTGTTGGAAGTTTTCTATCCTTCCCTTTCTTCTCATCCCACAACGCAGAATCTGAAATGAGTGTGGGTGATAAGAATGTTGGTAGAGTGTCTCCCACTTCTTGGAGTCTACCCAAGACTCTCAAAATTTTATCATGGTCCCTCAATGCTCCTTCATGAGCCAAATATATCAATGTTGCATCATGTTGAGAGAACACTTTATTATTTTTCCAATTAGGGGGTTTCCCTGGTGGAATGCCTCCATGTAAAGAGACATCAAAATCTGAAGTAGATTGTATAACGAGTGGACTAATGTGTCCCTCCATTTACTACATAAATTAGTCTCCTTCTTCTAAATATAAACCCCTTATAAACAAGGCTTCATGCTCCTCATCCTTGGATGTTGATCCATCCTTCATCTTCCTCCTTAGATCAAGGTGTTGCTGCCCATTTCTACTGTCACATGATGCTCCTTGGGAACCTTTTGCAAAGATGAAAAATATCCACCTCTTAAAGCAATAACTTCATGCCCATCCCCATGTGGTGATGGTTCTTCTTCTGAAGTGACAATGCTATTATTGCCTTCTTGCTTTTCCTCCTCATCAATATTTGAGAGTACGTCATCAACAATGAGAGACCCTAGATCTTGGTCTTCCTTTGAAGGAGGAATCTCCATGTCTTCCTTTTGAGAAGAAACCTCTTCCTGCAATGGGGATTTTTCCCTTGGCAAAGTATCACACATGTTTTTATCCCCTTCGATAGAAATCTGAAGTGGAGTTGGTGTAATAGATATTTCCAAATCATGCAAAGGTTTTAAATTCTCATTCTTTTCTAGCTCAATCAAATATGTTTCAGATTGTTTTACATAAAATCTCTTCACTAATATATTAGTGAATCTTGCATAAGTAGATATATATTCATTTATTAATTAAAAGGATTCAAATAACCACTAAGCATAAGCTTTACCTTTGAGATGCATCACTGCTATCCAAAGGGATTCCTTTTCTAAAACTTGATGTAGATGAAAATATGAGTTTAGCTGATCTATCCAATCCTTAGCTGTGCATGTGGAAGATCCATCAAAATTTAGCATAAAGAATTTACCTCTTTTGCTTCTGTTGTGCTTGCTACGTCTTCTTTCCTCCTTGATTTGGCAGAACTCTTGGAAGTTCAAGTGCTCTTTGAATCTCCAAGATTGAGATTCATACTCTTAAATATAATCACTCAAATTATCCTCCTTTGGTGCACCTTCTTTCTCCATCTCCCTTGCAGTAAATCTGGGCATAGTATAATGTTGTAGATCTACATGTGTGGATGAATGATCAAAACCATAATGTGAATATTTAGGGCTTGCTTAATATGAAAATATTCTTGTGGTACATTCATGTATTTCCCTCCTCATTCCCTTGATTTTTCTTTTAAGCTCATGCATAATTTGGAGAAGATTTTTTGAGATCTCCTTCCCTTTCATTCCTCTAGATAAAGGGGTTTTACCCTTGTCTTCTTTCTCATTAGTGTAATCAAATATTTTGTGTCTTCTCTTTTGATACCACCTCTCTCTGTCAGTAAGAGGTTCTCCTTTTCTAGAAGACATATTTCTTTTTAGAAAGCACATCCTATGCCAAGATGATGCTCCGATACCATTGTAACATTCCCAAATGGGGAATGCAGCAGTACAATGTAGAAAGACATGAAAATAACACAGATCATATTTTATAAAGTAGGAGGCCAATATGGAGACCTTTCATTTGTCATTACAATAGAAAAATACATGTTAAAGGTGGCCCACAAGATGCATGACAAGAAAATACAAGTCTCCAATGAAAGAAATCCCTCAAAATGAGGTGCTAAAACCATATATTCAGATAGAAAAGCCTTACATCATTATTTTATTGGCTCTACAACAACTGTGGATTAAAAATCAGATCTAGAGCAAGTGGACAAAAATTTAGATCTATACTAGATCCATACACTATACAAGCTCCTCTAATGAATCCCCTTGGGGTTTTCAGCAAAACACCAAGTACAAAATGTAAATCTGAGATATAAGACTGTAGATCCATGGAAATATTTAGATATGGAAAGTGGATATGATATGATATAAACAATAAAATGATCTCCTCCAATATATCTCCAAAGTGAAGGGCAGATCCCCAACACTTAGAAAATCAACTCTCCAATGGTGTGTTGAACCACCCTGAAACTGCACCTACAGAAATAATGTAGATTTGGATCTATACTGCACTGTAGGGATCAAAATATAGTTGGCCTATAGCCAATATATGAAAATGATGCTCAATATCCTCAATAATATCCTCCCAATGAAGTAGAACCCTCCTCCACTAAAAAGAAGCATTGACATGGACTAGATCTGAAAGATATAATCTCCACTTGTTGTAGCTTGCAAAAGCAGTCAAACAATCAATAGGATCTGTGTTGTAGTTGAAAGAAGTAGCTTGGCCCTAAGCTAGATAGTGGAAAATGCAATACAAACTCTCCCATGAGCTACTCAATGGGAAGAGGTGGGATTCCCGACCAGGAACACCAAATGCTAAAAATCATTCAATCTCAGCTAAATAGCAAGAGAAAGATATATGTATAAACATACAATATATTCAGAAATTTGATAATCATCAACAACCTTAAAATGTTTTCGTCCCCTTCCTTTTATAAGACAAGAGCTTGCAAACCCTAAACCACTTCCAATGAGATCACTTCCTTCACACAAGGCATCTCCATCCAAAACTCCGTTGTGCCTCATTGATGGCCACTCCTCCATGAGAGCGCTACAGATTTGGTCAAGCTTGACCTAGTAAAAATGTTTTAGTGCCTGTCCACACCTTAGGGTACTTTATTAAGTTGAAAATGTGATCCACTTTCACATGAGAAGTGGTTTTAGTCACAATAAAGAGTTTTATGGGTATCCCTACCCAATTATTCACCTTTCTAAGTGAAAAAACAAAATTTTAATATTCCATTTAGTTATAGGCTAGTTTTAGGAATATTACAACCTCAAAGATCCTAGACATATTTTAGCTACTCGCATTGCTAATGATTCGACAAGGTTGTAAAATTTTGACAACTTTGGGTCAGCATGTCTTCCCTCCATTTTTGTTTCTCATAATTATGAAGTGAGCAAAATTTTGCATGAGTGATTTGGTCACTTAAACTATCACTCTCTTCAAACTCTATGTAAAGAAAATATGGTGAGAGGTCTTCCTATGGTATCTTTCCAAGATGGTGTTTGCTTCGGATGTGTACCCGGAAAACATCATTGGGATAGTTTTGACAAATGTGGCTCTTGCCACGCTTCAACCCCTTTTAAACTTGTGCACAGTGATTTATGTGGCCCACTTCCTGTTTTTTATTTCCCTATTTGCAAGTACTTCTTCAATTTTATTGATGATTTTTCTAAATGCACTTGGGTATACTTCTTAAAACTCAAGAGTGAAGTTTTTAACATTTTTTTGGCATTTGAGGCCTTCGTTGACAAACAACATAGACATGAACATTAATTTAAGATTAGACAATGGAGGAGAATATGTTAGCAAAAAATTTATCAAATTTTTCACTGAGCATGGCATTCAATTGCAATATATTGTTCCATATACTCCACAACAAAATGTTGTAGCTGAAAGGAAGAATCACACCTTAAAAGAAATGTCTAATTGTATGCTTCAATCTAAAAGACTTAGTCTCAAATTTTGGGTAGAAGTAATTAACTGTGAGAATTAAAAAATTAAATCTCACTCCTAATAAGGTTTTAAGGAATATAACTCCAGAAGAATGATGGAGCTCAATCAAACAACATGTAAGTCACTTTCATGTTTTTGGAAGTGATGCTTAGGACCATATTCTAGATGTGAAACATAAAGCCGTAGAACCTAAGAGTGAAAAATGCATTTTTGTTGGATATTCTAAAGATGTCAAAGCATATAGAATTATTCAACCAAAATCAAAAAATATAATCATTTTAATCATTATTTCGTCAGGTGTGCCAACTTTTGCCTGTGAGCCTCATTCGGAATATGTGCCACCTCTCTCTATCTCTTCTATTTTTTATAACATTCCTTCTAGTTCAAATGATGACAGTGAGGATTAAAATCCTCCTCCACCTCTTGAAGATATTCCTTCAGCTCCACAACTTCCAAGATAGGTCTTCTCTAATCAGGATGAAACATGTTCTCTTGTAGGTGACCCTGCAGATCAACGTCGTACACGTTCTGAGTTCGAAAGAGCCTCTCACTCATTGGCTCAAGTTCCTAAAAATCTTGATTCAGACACCTTTAAATAAGCTTTAGGTCATCCATATTGGGATGAAGCTATGAATGAAGAATATCATTCCTTATTAGCAAACAATACTTATGCTCTTGTTCCTATTCCAAAGGGAAGAAAACTTGTCAGATGCAAATGGTTTTACATTGGACTAGATGGGAAAGTGGATATACATAAAGATCGTCTTGTTGATAAAGGATTTTCAGAAGTTGAAGGAATTGACTATACTAAAACCTTCTCCTCTGTTACCAAAATGAATTCTATCCACCTTATTCTTTCCCTTGTTACCTCCTTTAAATTGGAAGTCCATTAGATGGATGTTAAATTCGCCTTATTACATGGATATTTTCATGAAGAAATCTACATGGAACAACCCCCTGGCTTTATCCAAAATGACTCTAGACTTTTTTTTCCCCTTACAAAGTCTCTCTATGGTCTCAAACAAGCTCCTCGGGCTTGGTATGCCAAAATGGATAGATTTCTCTTAGATAGTATATTTTTTAGGTGTCACGACAACACTGTCTACACCAAGAAAGTGGGTAAGGCCTTCATTATCCTTGTTCTTTATGTTGATGATCTTATCCTTACTGGTAGTGATCCCAACTGTATAAACCATGTGAATTCTAGTTTCAAATAAGATTGAAATGACAGACTTAGGACACTTTCATTATTTCCTTGGTCTTCAAGTCTTGCAATCCAAAGAAGGTATTACCCTTTCTCATTCCAAGTATGCATGTGATCTTCTACACCACTTTCACATGGAAGACTGTAAGCAAACCCCTTCTCCCTTTCAGTCAGGAGTCAAGCTTTTAGTCACTTCTACTACCCCTGAAGTTGATGCTACCTTATACCATCAACTTGTTGGTTAAATTTTGTATCTAACCCATACCCATCCTAACATTTCCTTTGCCATTGTCTTTGTTGCTTGGTTTATGCACCAACCTCATGAAAGTCACTAGAAAGTAGCTAAAATAGTACTTCGATATATTCGATGTAAAATTTAGTTCGGTATTCACTACATTGGAGGAAACTCTACTGTAGTTATTAGCTCTTGGTTTAGGACCTATTACATGGTCTTGTAAGAAACAAAGTGCCATCTCTCTTTCTTCGGCAGAATCAAATTATCATAGCGCCATTGAAGCTAGCAAGGAAGCCATGTGGCTTCGTCAGATCCTATATAAATTTTTTCTTCATCGGTAACATCCGACTACACTTTGGTGTGATAATCAAAGTGCCATTCATCTATCAAAGATCTAGTTCAGCATCAACATATGAAACACATTGATCTTCATATATACTTCATGAGAAATCTCATTCATGATCATGTTCTTGAATTGCAGTATTGTTCAACCACTGATCAAGTTTCCTATATATTTACAAAGTCTCTCATAGAATTGAAGTTTACCAAACTTCGATCTATGCTTGGAGTTCAGGAAAGTTATCATTAAGGGGGGATAGGCTCTAATGCCTCCTTCCTTCTCCTATTGTGTCACCTTTGTAAATCCTTCAATCCTATCCCAAGTTGTTCTTAAGGGGGGATGTCAGGATATTTTGACACATAGGAAATATTCTCCTTTTGTGTCACCCTTGTAAATCCTTCAATCCTATCCCAAGTTTTTCTTAAGGTGGGATGCTAGGATATTCCGACACATAGGAAATAGTTAAGTATCACTTGGTCTAGCGTAGAGTTAGGTAAAATGTGTTTCTTTACTATGTACATTTGTAACTTATAATATGACGGTCACGACATGTAGTGATTCGATGATTCACTCTCCTTGGTATTACCGACACTTGATCTGTGGCTTAGCACTCGATTGGTCCATGGTCTCTATTTAAAGTGCATGGAGGGTCATTTCTATGGTAACCTTTTAGGAGAGAAAATTATATAAATTATCTTTTCTATATTAATAAATCACTTGAAGTGTCCATTTTAGCTCAGGCCTTGGACTGTTTCCCTCTTCGAGGGTTTTGACCACATCATGTACCAGTGTACTTATTTGTGATATTTTTGTGAGTGGTGACCTTTGGTGTTTGATCTAAGGAACTTACCCTGTAAATTCCTACACCATCCTCTATGTTCAACCACACATATACCTCAGTAAACCTGCTGAAAATAAAACATACTGCCATGGCGATTTATAACATAGATCGATGCAGTATTTACAATGATCACCCCGCTGAAAATAAAACCAACATGAAAACCTAAAAACATGATAACTATAATGACATGAAACTTTTTGATCATCGGTTGCCATTGATGTCAACCCAAGCAACACCAGGGGCTACCCCAATATTGCATGAGAATTTTAACCTACAAAATTAATATATTCTGGGTCAATAATGCTTTTTATGGTTTCTACTTGTCGACATGTTTCCGTTGATATGTGGCACGCCACGTAATTCTTCACGGTTTGATAGATATTCATGTTTGAATTTTGTACCCCCAGTTAGTTGAATAAAACCCCATGGGGTTTTGGTGTGGGTCATTGAAAAAGCATAATTAATATTTTTTAAGCTCCTAAAATTCCTCCCATGTTCACTTGTTGAAGCCCCTCTCAACCAAAACATTTATATAAATTGTGATCCTCATATCCTCCTTATGCAATGGATTTCACCATCTGAAATAGGTCATCGTGGAATTTTCGCTCCAACCTTTTTTCTACGATGGTTCAGAATTGAAAATTTTTATGAGACAAATCCAAAATCCTGAGGAAGCTCCTGTAAAAATTTCATTTCAAGGTGTTCAATATTTTCAGAGATATGGTCTTTGGAAGTTAGTGTTTTGGCAAGCTCCTGAAATTCATCTAAAAAAAGTGAGCTTGGGAAAATCATAATAACTTTGTCTTTGAGTATCAGATTTGAATTCTGTAAAAAGTGGTAGATAGTGGATAGAGTGTAGTTTTGTATTTATCAAAGCTAGATCTGAATGAAGAAACAGTGACATGTGGCACTCCGTACAAGTTCACTCTACTGGAACAGTCCGTAATTGGGGCATTGTTAGATATTGGACATAACTCTCCCTTGAAGAATCCAAATTGGGTCAAACATATGGTTTTGGAAAGAATACTCAGGGGAATGCTAGAGGACTAAAAATCACATATTGGGGATCTAAAATAGCAGAGATACACCAGATTTAATATCGAGCTCCTAGAAGGCAAGAAAAAGTTAGATCATGTGTTGTCAAGGGCTGCAAAGGATTAGACTTTCTAGGGCAGCAAAGAAAAGCAAGGTGCAACAGAGGGTAGCATGAAAAGAGTAGAAACCAAGGTGCATAGCAGAAATAAGGAGTTCATCACATGAAGTCTTCAAGTGGGCAGCACTACATACAGTCACTGTAAAGGTATCATTGTACTAAGTCATTGTAAATACATTATTGTAAAAATTGTTCTGGTGTCTATCTGCCAAGAGTTGAAGAGGCAGTGTCAAGAGGTCTAGGATCATTATTAGATGGTTGTGTCATATTTGGGGTTATGGTCTATTGTGTATTCTTCTTCTACATCATTCTATATCATTGTAAAGTGGACCATTTTTGCTGGTACGGGAGTCCATTCTTATTTTATTCTTTTACAGGGTGGTAGGGTGGTACTAGGGTGAGTTATAGCTCAGTGGGTGTTGGGGCATCCGTTTAGTTGACTACGAAAGAATCTTGGGAATTGGAGCATTCATCCAGTGGGAGCTGGAGAAGAATGCTTTTCTAGATTCTAGGAATTTGGAGCTTTATTTTCAATTGGAGTTGAATATTAAAGAATTATTAGAAAAACATTAGGTGGTTTTTGCCTCGGAGTGGGTTTCCACAAAAACTGTGTGCATTTGCGTTCTCTTTGTTTACTACTATCATTGTACACACACTCATAATAATTGAAGATCAACTAATGCTCTAATTGAAAGAAATATTATTTCACTCCCTCCCCTCTCAGTATTTCTAACAATTGGTATCAGAGCTTGGTTCCTTCAATAGCAGTTTAACAACTGGAAGGAGGTCATGGAGCATACCAAGAATGGTGTACCTCTATTCAATGAAAATAATTATGCACTTTGGAAAGGAAGAATGGACGTCTATCTAATGGCACAAGGTTATGAAGTATGGGACACTGTTCAAAATGGATTTACATCAACTGCGGATGAACAAGGTAAGAAGAAGTTGGTAAATGTTGCAAAAGCAAAGAATATTATTATCAGTGGACTTATTGAATTTTCTTATCATAAGGTGTTGGGTTGTAAAACCGCCAAAAATGTATGGGAAAAGATTGAGAATATATATGTAGGTGACTCAAATGTCAAAGAAGCAAAGATTCAAATCTATAGAGAAAAATTTGAGCAACTCAGAATGAAAGAAGATTGCAACATTACTGCATACTTCCAATACGTTGATGAAATAACCAAAACTCTGGAAGGGTTGGGAGAGCCAGTCGATGAGAAGAATATTATACAAAATATTCTTAGAACGTTACCAGGGAGATTCATCCCAGAGATATCGGTCTTAGAATACAGTGCAAATATAGACAAACTCAGCAAAGAGGAATTACATGGAGTTCTCATAGTATATGAAATGAGACTTGATGAAGAAGAGGGTACTTCGCATCTAGAAACTGCGTTTGTTGCATCTAAGAAAACTAATAAGGACAAACAACCTTCAATTGAAAAGACATGCACCTGCAAGTGTGAAGAAAAGGGAGATGATGAAGAAGGTATTCCAGATAAAGAATATGCTTACTTTAGGAGAAAACTAAAAATTGGTAAGGGAAAATTCAAAGGTAAAATTCCATTGATATGTTTTGGCTGTGGTGAGGTTGGGCATTTCACATCAAAATGTCCAAACAGAAGTGATGGAAACTCAAAAGGAAAGAAAGGATTTTATAAATTCAACAAGCAAGGATCCAAAAGGAACTTTCACTCTAAAGAAGATAGCTCATCATCCGATGAAGACAATGACAAAGAAGAAGAAGCAAGTGAGAGAGTATTTTTTATGGTGAATTACAATAAACAAGAGGTATCAAACCGAAGAAGAATGATTGACCATAGAATAATTTTCTAAGGAAGAAATCAAGCTTATAAAAGAGCTCAAGGCAGAGAAGATCTGTTCCAATACTCTTGAAGAACAAGTTCAAGGTCTCAAAATTGAAGTTGAAGAACACAAATTCATTGAAGAGTCACTTCAAAAGAAGATAGAAGAAAGCAACCAAAAAAGTGAAGAATTAGAAGCCGAAGTATTCTCACTACATAAGGAAGTGAAGAAAGGAAAAACTATCCAAAAATATGCCAACAGCTCAAGGGCATTGGAAGAACTCATCAAAAATCAACGATATTACAACAACAAAATTGGCATCGGTTAAAAAGAAGAAGAAGTAGGACCTTCTACAAAAAAATACAATGAACCTATGAGATTTGACATGCATGTAGACTTCATTGGACAAGACTCACAAGAGCAGCCTTTGAAGACAATTCCTCGACGAAGATTTCCATCTAGGTACCAACATATTTTTTATGTCTACTGTTATTCATGTGGAAAATTTGGTCATAAAGATGTAGAATGTTGCACTTACCCCAGGAATGAATACAATTCTAGGGGATGTGTCAAAAATGAACCTCCCAGGGCTTAGCAAAACATCAATAGATTTGAACATTTAAGAAATAATATTGAATGTTTCAAATTTCTAAACTTTGGAGACATAGCGAGAGACTTAAGACTTGAAAATACTGTAGAATAATCTTTGAAGCCACAGAATGAATGAAAATGGAAGAAGAAGAATATTGATAATTGTGCTCACGCACTCAAGGCTCAAAACAATAAAGATGTGTGGTATGTTGATAGCGGTTTCTCAACGCATATGATTGGAGATAGAAATAAATTTGTATCTCTGAAAGATAAGAAGGATGGAACCATGTCCTTTGGAAATGATGGATCTTCAAATGTTATAGATCAGGTACCATCACTATCAGAAGAAAAGATGCTCTAGCCAAGAATGTTCTATTGGTTGAAAACATGAATCACAATCTTCTCAGTGTTGGACAGATGTGTGATCAAGGACACACAATACTATTCAAATGCACAAAATGTGAAATCAAGAAAGGCGGGTATGGTGAAATTGTGGCTACAAAAATTTGACCTCCAAACAACATATATGTTATGGATGAAGCAACTGAAGCATGTCTAATAGTTAAAGAGGATGATATAATATTTGGTAGAAATGATGATCGACTAAGTAAGAAGTTTGCTACAAAGATGCAAAGTGATTTTGAGATGTCTTTACTTGGTGATCTAACATACTTCTTAGGGCTTCAAATATCTCATCAAGAGGAAGGAATATTTATATGTCAAGCCAAGTACATCAAGGAAATGCTCAACAAATTCAAAATGGAAGATTGCAAACCCATCCTTACTCCGATGGTAACAGGTTGCAAATTGAGCATAGACGACTCATCTAAGGATGTGGATCAAAGGTTGTAAAGATCTATGATTGGTATTCTTCTTTATGTAACAGCCTCCTGGCTAGATGTTATGCAAGCAGTTGGACAAGTAGCAAGATTCCAAGCAGAACCAAAAGAATCACATATTATTTCCATCAAAAGAATTCTTTGATATATAAAGGGAACAACAGAATATGGCTTGTGGTATTCCAAGGGTCACGATTTCATTATTCATGCATTTACAGATGCAGATTGGGTCAGAAGCGTTGATTATCGTGAGAGTACTTGTGAAGCATTGTAATATCTTCGCCAGAAGCTTGGGATTCTCCCAAGTTCTCATTAGATCCACTCCCCCTTTATAGTGAAAAAAATACTGATTCACCCCCCCTCTCAGTATTTCCAACAAAACTTGTACCGCTTATTGGATCTTTATAACACAACTCATGGAAGTATTTACATCGATATACATACATACATATACCAAAAAATCATACCAAAACTACTTTTCATCAACTAGGAAACAATGATGGATACATAGCTCGCATTTGATTTGCCATCTCCCATTTAGCTTCATCGGGCCCAAAGTGTTTCCATTGCAATTTAACCTAATATATTGCTTGATTCTAGAGCATGACAACATTTTTATGCTATATAAACTAAGGCTCCGACTGGAATTCTCTATATGGCTCCACCTACAATACAGACAAGTCAATCACATGATCAACATCTTTAACATACTTCTCAAGCAATGATATATCGAAAACATCATGTAATTTCATTGTGGAAGGTAGTGCGGGTCGATCGACTACTGGTTCAATCATCTCATTAATCCTAAAAGGTAAAAGAAACCATGGTGCGAGCTTGGTACATGATTCAATACATAAGGAGCTCTTCTTGGGCTTGATGCACAAGTACACCTGTTCCCCAACCCAAAACTCGTTAAAAAATATGCTTTGATCTACATAGTTCTTCTTCCTATCCTATGTCACCCTCAAATTATTCTTGATTACCTACATTTTCGGTTCCATCTCTACTAAAATTTATGGTCCAATAAATACCATGTTCACTAGATCACTCTCACTGATGAGAGTATTACAATTCTGCTCATACAATGCCTCAAGCAAAATCATCTTAGAGTATTCTTGATACCCGTTGTTGTAGGCGAACTCTACTAGTGGAATATACTCTTCTCACTTTCACTATTGATGATGCATCACATACATCCTCAAAATATCCTCCAATATCATGTTGACCCTATCAGGTTTTCCCTCTGTCTATGGATGATAAGATGTGTTGAATGCAAATTCTGTGTCGAAATCTGCAAACAGCTCCTTCCTAAACTTGGAAGTGAATTTTGGTTCCCCATGTAACACAATATTCTTTGGAACACCATGCAAGCTAACCACATCTCTGATGAAAGTTTGTGCTACATTGCTAGTTGAATATGTAGTCTTCACTGGAATGGAGTGTGAAACCTTTGTCAACATGTCCATAACAACCATGATGGAATCATGTTGTCTAGAGGCCATGGGAAATCTTGTGATAAAATCCATGGAAACGACCTCCCATTTCCACTATGTAATCACAATCTACTGTAGTAGTTCATGTGGATTCCTACACCCTGCCTTAAGCATTTGAAAATACAAACACCTAGCCACAAACTCTTCTACGTCTCTCTTCAAATTCGGCCAATAGTAGAACCTCTTCTCTGTAGTCACTATCTTTTGGTAGCCTAGGTGACGTGAATATGGTTTCGCATGAAGCTCCCTCAAGATCACCTTCTTGAGCTCACTCCTGTCTTAGACATATATCCCGTCCCTAAACCTGACCAATCCATCTTCTCTGAGATTGTAATCCACATTCTCTACACCTCCATCTATACCTTTACCTATACTACTAATTGTACATGTACTTGTGCCTATACCACTACCTATACCATTACCTATACCTGTACCTGTACTCTGTTGTAACTTGTGAAAAAATATCCATATACCTGTCATCCTATCGACCTCCCTGCAAGATCATATCTTTTAAATCTATACCATAGGAGCTCGTAGTTGTTATGTGATTTACCTATACCTGTCTGCAAAGAGAATCTACGACCATGTCCACCTTTCCTTTGATGCATATAATCTCGAAGTCAAACTCATTGATCTTATCCAACCATATTGATTTCGTGGAGTTCATATTCAAGTTAAAAATAGATACCTCAATCTACTATGATCACTCATCATTAAAAACCTCCTCCTAGCAAGATAGTGCCTCCACATCGTCCATGCATGTATGAAAACTGCCAACTCAAGATTATGCATCGATTATTTATAGTCATGCTCATTTAGTTTTAGTGATTCATAGAATACCACTTGTCCATCCCGCAAAAGGACTCCACCGTCTCCTCTCTTGCATGCATCTGTACATACTACAAAATCCTTGTTTGGATTTGTGATCTTTAACACTAGAGTATGTGTCAAAAACTGCTTAAGTTGTTCAACATTGGCCTCACACTCCTCTCTCCATTCAAACTTATTTTCTTTCCTTGTAAATGATGTAATAGGATAGGCAGTATGTGAGAAGTTCCTGATGAACCTCCTATAATAACTTGCAAACCCCATGAAGGATATCACCCCAATTACACTTCTAGGAGTTTCCCACTCCAGATAGCTCTTATAATTTCTGGAACCACTGCGATGCCCTCCTTGGAAACAACATGTCCCAAGTAATGTATCTTAGTCTGAAAGAAACTGTACTTGTTAAGCTTAAATAAAATTGATGCTCTCTTAGCAATCTCAACACTTCTTCCAAATTCTCAACATGCTCTTCCTCATTTTTAGAATATACTAGTATGTCATCAATGAACAAAATAACAAGCTTGCCCAAATAAGGATGAAACAAATTTTTCATCAAACACATAAATGTAGCTATATCATTAGTCAAATTGAATGGAAGTACAACAAACTTTTCATGCCCATACATAGTCCTGAATGCGGTCTTGTAGATGTCCTCTTATTTGATGTGTACCTAATGGTATATTAATCTCAAGTGGATCTTAGAGAACATTGTAGCTCCCTTCAACTGATCAAACAATTCATCAATTCTTGGCAATGGATACTTGTTCTTGATGGTCACTTTGTTTAACTGCCTATAGTCAATGCACAATATGAGAGTACTATCATTCTTCTTCATAAATAGTGCCAGTGCACCCCATGGTGATACACTGGGCCTAATGTAACATTTGTCAAGCATCTCTTTTATCTACACTTTAACTCTACCAACTCAAGTATACTCATCCTGTGAGGTGATTTTGATGCTCAAGTTTCCCTTGGTACCAAATAAATAGAAAATTCTACCTCCTTGTGAGGTGGAAAATTTGAAATATCTGTAGGAAATACATTCTAAAATTGTTGTAGAATTGGGAAACTGCTCAAAAAATCTATATCCTCAACATCCTTACCTTAGTCACTAGAAATATGCACTGCGAACAACACATGTCCTTTCCTGAGAATACACAAGGCTTGCATGGCTGTCACCATCCTCACTAATGTAGCTTTCGTGTTTCCCTATAGGAATCTTGGTTCCCCATTTTCATCCAAGCACTCAATGGATTTGTCATAACAATCCACTTCGGTCCTATGAAGGTATAACCAGTCCATATACAATAGCATATTGTATGAACCTAATGGAAATATGTCCAAGTGCGTTGTTGTAGGAATACCATTTAACTCAAATGCACAAGATCTTTCCCAATGGTGAACTCTTTTCTTTGTACCTATAACCAACTGAAATAACCAATATTTTGCATGAAATTATTTATTCAAACCACACTTATCCACCAAGTGAGGACTAACATAAATATAACTAGATCCAAGGTCAATTAAAATATAAATAATGTGTTCTCAAAGCTAATTTTCCATTTCAATGATAGATTCTTGGTAATATTCCTTCTTGTTTTCCACGGTTGCGTAAATACAAGGAATTCTCTGCCCAAGATGCCAAAATTTTTGCACCTCCTATGCATTGTATATATGATTCCTACCACCCTGATTTTATCAGAAATCTCTCTTTAAGGTTTTCCTTACTGCATGTCCAACACTCTAACTGTACATTAGCATCAACTCTATGTTTTTGTGATAATCCGTGTCCCATACTAGATGCATTGAACCTCTTTTGTGGTGCCACATTTTCTTTCACTTCTAAATTTCCAGGCCTTTCTCTTTTTGGCTGCCATTTACCTTTACCTTTGTCTTTCCCTTTCCACCCTTGTTTAGATTCATTCTTACGCTTTGACTATTAATATCAATGCTTTAACTTACTAATGACTTCCTCAAGTCATCGAGTCTCATCATACTCAATATGATCTCTAAATGTTAACAGAAAACCACTGACAAATCGTTGAAATATAGCCTTCTAATCTTCAAGATAAAGTACATACCTCAATAACTCCATGAATTTAGTCATGTACTCTTCATCTGTAATTGATCTCATGTTGATATCATAGAATTCTATGGCCTTACTGTCGTATTATCTTTTTGACAAATTTTTACTCCTGAAAAGCCTCTTAATATCATGGAAACTCAAGTCCTTTATCCTGATGTTTCTGACCCACTTCACATCTTCCCACTAAATGTTTGCTTTACCTTTCAAGCTGAAGATAGAAATTATGGCCTTCACATTTTCTTTGTACTGATATAACTCAAATAATTTTTTCATCCCAAGTATCCAAGCCTTTGCATCTTCTAGTTTCTCGAAGTCTCCATCAAAAGTAGGTGTATTTTCTTTCTTAAATTCATCTGAAAGGTATCACCTATCACTCCTCTTGTAAGGATGATAAAAATGACGATCGATAATGTTTGTCAGAACCAAAACTAGAATAGTACATGTATCCATGACCCCTCCTATCTAGAGTATCCAACAACTTTCCATCTCTCACTGCATCAGCTCTATCCGTACTGTGTCTACCAGGAGACCTACTGCCATATGCCCCATTGGTTCTGTCCTCCTACCCATGGATGATCCAAAGTGGCCCTTGCCACTGCAATTATGACAAACTATGAAGAATTATTGCATTAACCTCTGATTGTTTCTCTTCTGCCTATATGATATGATTCTCTAATTGTCTACCTTACAACTCCTTATTTCTTCCCTCAAGCCTCTCAATGTTTCTACCATATCATAAGAGTGTCCACCACGTTGCTCATCTGATTCATAAGCAGAGTCCTTGTAGTCTACCATATTTTTGTTCATTTCGATCTCTTTCCTCCAAGGAATACTGGGTCAGCTAAACCAAATCAAAATAAACCAATGTACCTTAGTATATGTAGAGAATCCACATAAATTAAACTGATATTGTAATATGCTAAAACAAAATACTTGAATCTATTCTACAATTCGTGGAAGCCAATTACAATCACACAATCACATTAATAAGAAAGAGAAAGAATTTAAATTGTACAAAACAAATATTTATCTGGGGAAAGCCTCAGCTAAAAACCCTACTATATGTATATTGCATTAAGTCAATAATATCAGAAAATACAATGCTATTTCACTTCATGAGAAACCTCTACACTATCTCTAAGAGTCTCACATTGATCCCAACATGTATGGTCTGATAGTTAACCAGTTTCCTTACACTCAGTTTCTTAGCCTTGCTTACACATTCCTTAGGGAATTGAGCCCCTATTAATTATTAAAATCCAAAGAATTGATTCCACAATTCATATAAGGCATCCTGCTAACCACATGTATGGCCTGTACAATTTTCTAAATATACAACTCATAGTTTACTTCCCTGTAACTCCAATATCAACTGGGTCACTCTTCAAACTGAAATGCAACAACTATTTTTAGTGAATTATTATTTATATGATTGATAGTTGCGTGTGAATTAAATCATATTTAATTCACTAGACCTCTCACTAGCTCATCTATCATTTAGAAGTATTTAAACTGATTTTAAATCAAATAATCAAGTTAAACAATTAAAACTCAAAATAAATTGCAACTTGACCCCCTAAAACTTAGAGTTAGCTCTACATGAGTCCAGTTTGACCTCCAACTCGAATTGACTAAGTTAACATAGTATTCCAAACTCAGTTAAGTCATAAAAGTTGTGATGTGATGTGGAATTAAAAATTCCTTCTAATTTAATTAAGGGAAAATTATACTATAAGCCCTTCTTGTAGCCAATTTCAACACTCCTTCTCAACAAGAAAGGGATTGCATGCTACCCCGATCCTGCCACTATGGAACTCGAATTTGCCTCTTGAAAATGACTTTGTCAAGATTTCTAAATCCTGCTACTTAGTGGGAATGTAATCTAATCACATAAATCGTCTCTGCACACAGTATCTGAGATGGTGATACCAAATATAAATATGCATGGAAATATCATGAAAAACTAGATTAACCGAGAGTTTGATGCAACTCTAGTTATCAAAGTAAATCACCATCGGATCCATATGTCGACCAAAAAAACCAACAAGTATATTCCTCATCCAGATGGCCTCACATGCTGCCTCACTAGTTGCCATGTACTTTGCCTCTGCTGAACTTGGTGCACTTGATCTCTATTTCATGTTGTACCAGGAAACTGTTTTTGATCCAATGCTGAAGATGCCCCCCAATTTACTCTTCCTGTTGGATGGACTCCCTGCCTAATATACATCTGTGAAGCGTTGAAGCTTCACTCCCTATTTATTCCTGTATTATAGCCCAAGCTATGTAGTTCCTTTCAGGTATCTCATAACATGTTTTCCTACCTTCCAAAAGAGCTTGGTAGGATTAATTGTATCTAGACTAAGTTGGTTAACCGCATAGCATATTTCTGGTCATGTGTTCACCAAATACATGAGTGAAACTACAAGCTTCCTGTAGATGGTAGCATATACTAATTAATATCAAGTAGCATCTTCCTTCCTCCAGTTTCTTTCTAGATTAGTCTCCATGGGTTTTTTCCCCTCCATGTGGAACTTCCTGTGAATTGCGTTGGCATACTTTCCCTGAGTTACAAATATATCCCCATCTCTTTGCCAAATTTCCAATCCTAGGAAATAGTGTGGGCCATGTCCTTCATCTCAAATTCTCTTGCAATATCCTATTTTCAAGACTTGATGAGTTTCTCATCACCTGCTAGTACCAAATCATTGACATAAATTACAATGATCAAAAGTTTACCTTCTACCACAATATGGTATAGGTTCCCATCTACTTAACTCTTGGTGAATTCCAACCCGGTGAAATAGATGTCCATCTTGGAGTACCAAGCATGAGGTGCTTGCTTCATCCCATATAGTGCTCTCTTGAGTCATCACACATGCGACTCTCTATAAAAGGTCTCAAAACCTTTTGGTTGTTAAATGTACACCTCTTCCTGAATTTCTCCACTGAGGAATTTTGTCTTTACATCCATCTGATGTATATTCAATCCCATCTACACTGGAAGTGAAAGGATACATCTGATTTATGAGTACCTTGTGAATGGTGAAAACGTCTCATCGTAATTAATACCCTCCACTTGAGAGAACCCTCCAGCTACAAACCTGGCCTTGTGTTTCTCCACACTCCCATATTCTCCCTGCTTCACTTTGTAGATCCACCTTGATCCTACAAGTTACTTCACCTCCAGTCTTGGGACAACTTCCATTGCATTTTTTCTGATAATGGAGTCATACTCCTTAACCATGGCATCATCCCAAACTGGTTGTTGTACTGCTTCCTTGAAATATAATGGATCTATCTCTACACTATTTCTCATAAGATCCATGTAGCCAGTGTAATACTTTAAGGACCTTCTCCAACTGCATTGTGAGGTGGTTTCTCCAACATTCTCTCTATCATCAATCACTAACTTGTTAGCCTCTCTTTTTCACTTCCTTCCATATATAATGGACCTGCATGAGTGGGTTCTTCCACTCTTTGTTCCTCTCCTTGCAGCTACTCCACATATTGAGGTTCTTCTTTTGGAGCCAAGAGATCCTCAACTACATGCAATTGAAGCTCCCTCTCAAGGGAAATTCACAGGGCCTTCTCTTCATCAAATTTCACATCTATTCTGACCACTCTCATCCTGTGTGCTGGTAAGTACACTCGATAGTTGTAAGGTGTATCAATGTACCCCACAAATATACCAAACTTAGTTTTTGGATCTAGATTCTTCCTAACATCTTTGGTCACATGGTAATAAACTGATGAATAAATTTTTTTAAAATTCGATACATATGGTCTCTTACCTAAAAAATCTTCCTCTTGTGTACTCATCCCAAGAATCTGATGAGGACTCCTCTTCTACACAAATAATGTTGTGTTTAATTATTTAGCCCATAGATACAACAATATGCCCTGATCATGCAACATCACTCGTGCTTCTCCCATAATAGTTATGTTCTTCAATTATGGAACCCCATTATATTGTGGTTTATGAGGTGTTATCATTTCCGATTGAATTCCTTCTAAAGTAGACAATTTCTTGAATTTGTTCGAGACATATTATCCACCATTGTCTCTTTTTAGAGTGTTTACCTTCTTCCCCGTATCTTTCTCGATAAGTTATTTGAACTCAAAAAACTTTGAGAACATATGATCTTTCTTCTGCATGAAGAAAATCCAATACTTGCATGAAAAATCATCTACAAAAATCACATAATAACTGTGATTTGTTATGTCGGGAATAGTCCACACACATCTGAGTGATCTCTCTCAGGGATGACCTTTTCTTGTATTTCCTTATCGTGAAAGGTGTCTTTGGTATACTTCACGAATGTACACCCATTACATGTATCTCGCTGCTCAAGTGCACCCTTTGGAAGTCCTGTAGAAATATGCTACATGATCTTCTAAGTGCTATGATGTATATGTTCGAATCTCCTATGCCATAACTCATTGATGTCTCAGATTTGCACCTTCTCAAATTTTATTCTCAAGGTAGCACAGCCTTCTACATCCAAGTTTTAGAGGTTCTTTAATTGAACCCCAATATTCTTCACATGTCCCATGGATTTGTGATGAAGGAACTCTTTCCTTTGTTAAATATCACATCATAGGCACCATCTTCCAACATAGCAACAAAAATGAAATTCTTCTTTAAACCAGTAATGTACATGAAATATTTTAATGTGATACAAGTACATGAATCCCTCTAAAAGGTAACTATACCTATGCCGATGGTGTTATACCTCCTATCATCTCCCATCTCGATGTGCAACTGGAGATCCTTCTCCTCCAAGATACTGAGGAATTATTTGTTGTTGGTCATATGGAGTGAAGCTCCACTATCCATGTACCACACAAAAACCATCATGGATGAAACCATGGATGCGATGAGGGTGAAATCCATCTTGAAATTTGAAGAAATTGCTTCACCTGCCGCACCTCCTGTGGGATTCTTGTCACTCTTCTTCTGCAGAGACTTTGTAGCATAGTGTCCAAGCTCATGACAGTGAGAACATTTTACTTTTGACAAGTCTCACTTGTTTCCTTCCTTAATGGAATCCAATTTGGAATGGTATTCCTTCCCTTTCCCTTTCTTTTCCTTTCAAACCAAGTCACAATTCTCCTCATCATTATTCTTTGATGAGGATCCATCTTTGGTGTTTTGACGAATCTTTTCTTGTACCAAGTCAGACCACAATCGGTACCACTATGGTAGTTCCTCCCTCCCATTCACCAAATATGGGTAGTTTTTCTAGCTGTTTGGAAGGCCTGGAAGTTACAGGCTCACCAAATCATCCTAAAAAATTTTCACACCAACAATTCCAAGCTCATCTCGATAATGAGTGAACTTTGACAACTATTTTAGTATCATGTTTCCCTTCTCCATCTTGATGTTTCTAATATTTTCCTTCAACGCTAGCTTCCTGTGGTTCCTTCTATTCTGAAACATATCTATTAATGCATTCCACATAGCATATAGAATTTCCTTTCCATGGAGGTTTGAGACAATATGATCTCGAACGCCTTCTAACAGAAACCTTCTCACCTTTGCTACATTATTCTTTCATGCATCGAGATTTGGAGCATATGCTACTACGGGCTTGGGAATATCACTATCTATGAATTCCTCCAGTTCTTTGACCTCCAACACTTCCTCCATCCTATTCTTCCAAGCTATGTAATTCGAACTACCCTCAAGGGAATATTCGATTCTGAATACACAAAAATACATCCTGATATGTTACCGGGTCTGAAGAATGAATCTGCAAATTCGATCCACCTGATAAAAAAAACTACCGATATTATCTTCTATAGTGATTTTTTCTCTGATACCATGTATAAAATCCACATATATTCAACCTATCTTGTAATATGCTAAAACAAAATACTTGAATCTATTCTACAAATTGTGGAAACCAATTACGATCGCAAAATCACATGAACAAGAAAGGGAAAGAATTTCAATCACAGAACACAAGTTTTTATCTATGGAAAACCTCAGAAAAAAACCCCACTATCTACATATTGCATTAGGTCATGAATATGAAACAATACAATTATATTTCCCTTCCCTAGAAACCTCTGCACTATCTCTAATTGTCTCACACTGATGCCAACAAGTATGGTCTAATACTTAAGCAATTTCCTGCCTTTGGGTTGCTCATCTTTGCTTATGTGTTCCTGTGGGAATTGGGACCCTATTAATTTGGAAATTCCCAATAATTGATTGGGTAATTCATCTAAGGTGTCATTCTGACCTCATGCATTACTTGTACAATTTTCTAATTATAAAACTGATACTTTATTTCCCTGTAACTCCAATATCAACTGGGTCACTCTTACAACTGACATGAAACAAATATTTATAGAAAATTATCATTTATCTAAGTGATCACTACATGTGAATTAAATGAGATTTAATTCACTCGGCCTCTCACTAGCTCATCTATTATTTCGAACTAGTTAAGCTTATTTTAACTCAGATAATCAAGTTAAACAATTAAAACACAAAACAAACTGCAAATGGAACTCGTAAAACTTAGAGTGAACTCTACATGCCACCAGTTTGACCCCCAAATCAAACTGACTAAGCTAAATAATTCTTCCCAAGTTAGTTAACTCATACAATCTATCATATGACATGGAATTACAATTTCCTTCTAATTTAATTAAGTGAAAATTAAATTAGAAGCCCTTCTTGTCTCCAATTTCAATAGTATAATTCAGGGAGGATACCACATCCGCAAGATCATCCAAATCATAGTAATAAATGTACAAACATAATCATAATTACATGTAGATATATAAAAAATAAATGTAACAACACATAAACATCATTCTAGCTAAAGTCTATTCATAACTACATGACGATATCACTACACATACTATGACCCGATGCATGAAAACATCAACCATACCAATGTACATTGTAAACATCTAAGCACTAACACACACAACAATGCATAACCAATTATACATTCATGACGAGATACTTCACAACAAAAACATCCTCTTTCACATGGCAACATCACTACAACCATGGCGGACACCATACATGTGAAAAAATCATATAGACCATAAGGATGCAAACACACATGAAACCAACATGAATGCATGAACAACACACACTTCCCATCTAGTCGAAGGGGTGAACCATGCTATGATATCACTCTGTAACATCCTCATCACACATCTACCCAAGTAGCCGACCAACCGGGGTAAACATGTGATGAAGAGTTACTATGATATAATTAAACCTCCTAGGTGTCCTTGAGGAATTGGAACCGCCATAAAAAAAATCATAAATACCTTCCACATAAGCAACAATAATCCCAAGAACCATCCCAACCACTAAAGTAACTATCCCCTAAATCCCATTGATTTTTTTTTACCATTTAACCCCTAGATGCTCCCACATTATAGGCATGGGTGCATTTGGGAGGCTCATGGATGCTCCCATAGCATATGCATGTGTGCGTCCAATGACTTTCCCCACTAACCTGTGCCAGCGTCCTTGAGATTTGAGCTGCGTTTTAGGCCCAGAGCATAGGTCACTGCCTATAACTAAATGAAAAGTTGAGAAATGAAATATAGCAAATAAAAAAAGGTTTATTTGTAAAAACCATGACATGGCCTATATTGGACCCCTACTATCCATGGTATAAATTTCGTCAAACATGTCACAAGTACGTAATCTATAGGTGTAAAAAACATATATGAGCATAGGGGTCTCATACTTATCTGAGAACCACTAATAAGCATTGTTCCCTTACATTATTAGTTGCATTATCATCTATTAGGCCATAGATACATTGTTCATTCATTTACAAATAAAAACATGAGGAGAGCCATACATCATCACTTTCATAATACATGCTTATAACAAAAATAATAATGACAGAAATATCAAGGATACATCAGTCATAGAATCCACATGTAAACCAATACATTTACACATAATATGTCAAGGATATAACGTATTATTAATGAATGCATAAACCAACCTAGGATGGGACTTCCACGTTCTGCCCAACCATAGATTGGATGAGACAAATCTCTCTTCTGCCAATCATCCCCATGCCATATTCCAAGTAGGAATGTGGGACTCAAACCAAAGGAGCCAACCAGGGCATCTTGAGGCTAAACCACCTCACCCTCATCAATAGAAACTAGGCTTTTATATAATCCAAATTGGATCACTTGGAAAAAATAATAAACATATAATAAAAATATTTATTGTGATATCCACCTGATCACTTGGCCAAAACAAGCATGGATGCCAGTGGATTTATCCACCCACACCATGAGGAATTTTTCGGTCTCCTAGTCTCTCAAATTTTACCGAAGTCCATAGTCTTATATAGGGATTATTGGCCCTAAATCGAGACACACTCTCTAGTATTTAATATATCCCCACACAGGGTTTGTTAGGTCTGATGGAGAGCAACCCACCTCTAAGCTTTATCATATCACCACTCGAGGTTCCTAGGCCTTATTGAAATCAACCCAGCTCTAATATTTACCATATGTCCGTCCATTCATCATTCGAGGATTCCTAGGCCCATTGAGGAAACACACTATTTGGCTTTACCCCAACCAAAACATGAGAACCCCATCAAACCTTACATATCCAGAAATGGAAAGGCTAGGCTGGAAGCATTGTCACACTATTGGATGTAACGCTTCCATGTCATGAGTAGTTGTTGTTATAAAGTTTTTTTTTCCTAAGTATGAGTTGTAGTCATGATATAGATGTGTCGAAGTGAGGGCCTTGTGTCCTATATATATTTGTATTTGATGTTATCAATAATATGAATAATTTTGGTGTTTTGTGTAATATCTCTTTCTCTATCTATTTTCTATCATGGTATCAGAGCCTATTCTGGCCTGACTCCTTCACACGAGGGATAGGAAGATGTGAGAGAGCTCTGAGTTTATTGCTATGTAAATATATTAGGGTAGGAATGTTGTTTTTTAAGTGCTTGTAAGATATATATGTCTTTGTAGAGTTTTTTTTGTGTGGAGTGTGTCTGAGACTTTAGAACACAATATCTTTTTGTTTTGCTACGTTAGTAAAAATAATGAAAAAAACAACTACTGAATAGAGAGGATCTATGGAGGAGAAACCATAATTTATGAATGAAGATGTTGGGAGTTAACTCTGTGATTTTAGATCTCCATGAAGAAAGAGGGTGGTGAAGAACCTTATTACAATTAGGAAATGGATAAAGCCTCAAGCATTAACAAGGGTAATGGATTCAGTGGTCTGGGACTTGATCGAGAAACTCTTGAAAATGTCAAAGGGAAGCTTGTCTACTTCTATGTTTTTAGACCATCAATTTTTTTCAAAAATTAAGAATTCAATGACCTACCAACATATCAATATTCTATAAAAAATAAAATTCAGATTGCGGGAACTCTAAACGTGAGAAATATGCTACTAGTGCTTAATGGTTGTTACTATCAGTGAGGTGGGAACAAATCGTAGTGACAACGAGTGGCCTACTATTAAGATTTTTTTTTATTATGAAATCCAGAAGCTTGTAAATAATGAGTTGTGGATCCCGAGAATTTTGAGGCCATCAAGTCTTGCCAGATCTTATATGTGAAGTTGTTGTCTAGGTATTCAGTGGTGAGTTCCACAAATTATTGCTAACTGTTAAAAGTGTGAGGTTGAGGAGCACATGTAGTTTAAGAATATTTTTGAGGATTACAATATTTTGAGCCTAGGATGGGTGATCACATAGTTGAGTTGCAACCATTCCATTTTCAATTAAATTGAGGCCGTATTGCAGAGGTCTGACCCTGTCAACACATTATTGGCATGGCATTTCAAATCTAGATGTGGATGAAGGGAATCATGTAGATCTTCTTGTGTATTCTAGCACAATTACAGAGATAAAATCAAAAGGTCGTGGATCAAGGGAATCATGTAGATCTATCATTGAACAGGCTCATGGGAACACACTTATGGATTCCATAGATTTATATTTCTCGAAATTATCCAAGGAGATTCATGATTCATCCATCAATTCCACTACCTCGCTTGTTACATGAGGCCAATCACAATAATTTAGCTCAACAGATCTATGGAGAGATGATCTGGTGTTTGATTTGATATTTAGATGTGTGTAGTTTATTATGTGGCGAGTTGTAGTTTTATTATATTATAGTGTGTTATTGTCGAAGTGTAAAAATCAAATGAAGAACCAATCATAGAACATATTAACATATTCTCAAATTAGTGGTCCTTGTTGCATATGGTGACACAAAAACATATCACTAATTGGATTATGTATAATTTTTTATAACCTGGTGGCATTGTGTGGAGCCAGGAACATCAACTTATAGGTAAATTTTATTATGGGTTTAAGAGGTCATCTTGTAAAATTGACTTCTAAATAAATTGAGTACTCAGACAACCTTCCGAGATAACTGGGAAATAGAACGGAAGACCATGTGTTAAATAGATGGACGTGTGTCAATAGGATGGTTCAGTATCCAGACTGACCCATCAAGCTCCAGGAGGTCAAAAAGTGCCAATTCTTCAAAGTATGTCAAAGATGGTATGAATTAGTTAAATTTTAAATTGAGTTTAAGTGAAAACTTGAAGAAGTGGTGGTGAAAGAGTGGTGTTTTCGAGATTCTAGAGTGGATGTGAGTGTCGATGAAGACTAGTTAGAAAAATATCATATTTTTATTGTAATATGTGTTTTCCATGTAAAAATTAAGGGAGTGTGTTGGAAGTAATGTTTCCTTGTCATCATTATTTGTCAGTGTGAATCCCTAGGCATTAGTCTAGATTTTGTTTTTGCCTAAGCATGAGTTGTAGTTGTGATCTAGATGTGTCAAAGTGTGGCCTTTATGTCATATATATATTTGTATCTGAGGTGATCAATAATATGAATCATTTTGGTGTTGTGTGTAATCTCTATTTCTCTCTCTATTTTATAGCACACACCTGGAAAAACCCATTCCATGACAGATGAAGAACCACATGTAATATCATGCATGCCAAATATAACAAGGAAATCACACATGCAAATCGATACCTATAAATAATCATGATGTATATTCTTGATCCTAATTTTCCTTCCTTGCACCTTCCTTTCGCTTGCATTCTTTTCCTTTCTTGATCCAATGCTAGAGAACTCCAAGAAAACTCTAAGTGTCCAAGAGTGAGAGAAATAGAGAGAGAGAGAATAATGCGAGAGCTCCAAAATTGAACTAGAAAAGGGTACCAAATGATCATCATAAGCCTTTTTATCAACTAGGCCTTTATTTTTTTCATTTTCCATTATTTTCCTTCATTTTCCTCCTCACATGCAACCTGTGACCTTTCACCTCAATTTTCTCCTAATTCAATTATTTTCGCAAATAAATATACCAAAAATTCCATTTTTCCTTTCC
The DNA here is from genome assembly GCA_034641835.2 of Pinus albicaulis. Classification (NCBI taxonomy): domain Eukaryota; kingdom Viridiplantae; phylum Streptophyta; class Pinopsida; order Pinales; family Pinaceae; genus Pinus; species Pinus albicaulis. Next base: position 1,816 of record JAXQQM020075522.1, on the reverse strand, counting down.
AAATTCCTTTTCCATTGTCATTGCCAATTTACCTAGCCATAATAACTAAAATGAACACCCACTATGATGTTTTTCCCAACATTCAGCTTGGGATAAGTGTCCCATCAACCATGGTTATTATTTTTTCTTTTATTAAATTTTATTACATGGAATTTTCACTAGGGATGCTACAATCCAACTCTTATTGGATTGAGAAAAATCTTCCCACTTTTGAATCCACCAAATCTTTGTCTCTACAAAATCCTCAACAAACCTTCACTTCCGCCATGTGAACCACGTTTCATATATTTTCAAATTGGGTTCTCAATTTTCTCAGCATGAGTAAAAAAAATAGCTCTGGAATTATTCTCATCAAATATGGATTAATAACTGAACCAGATTATGGAATTCATTCAATTATACTCTCACCAAATCACTTCTTAGAAACACATCTCAAAGCTGCCAAAATTATTCCACAACCAACACACAATTTTTGAATATTTTTCCCAACTCTATCTTCATTTCTACTCACAAATATATAATATATCACTACATAACATATGTGAGGAAACCTCACAATTATCCCACTATAGAAACCTCATACACTCTCCAAGAAATGAACCAAATAGACTAAAATCCTTCTTCTATTTATCATTTTCTGGAATTATTAAATCAGTAAATGCAACTCAGTGATGGAGCTCTGTTCATATGCTTGATCTGATATGAATTTGGATTCTTGACCTGATAAATACACTAACTTCACTTAACGATAGATAATATTCATTGTAACCATCTTCTATAAGTTATTTAACCTTTTCCAACCTTTACATGAAAATTTCCGAACAAAACAAGTCGAAAAAAAAAATTAAAAAAATGAAAAATGCGAGAAATGTGGGGAAAATTCACTCCCATAATGTATACGCTATTTAAATTCACAATATCAGTGTATGTATGCTAGTTTCCTTCACTAAAAAAATGTTTACATTATAGAATCCATGTTTTCAACTTGTTTTGTCCACCTGTAATATCCCAAAATAACAAAAATATACACTATTGGGAATATCTTAAGATATTCCAAATGTGGAGCTACAACAATACATGAACACAATATTGTAAACACAACAAATATGGCCACGTCGTGAGAGAGAACAATATTCAACCGTAATTCTATTATGGATCAGTAGCAATGTTCAAATTATCATCAGGGACATTCCACTCAACTCATAAGAACAAGTCTCCAATGATCAAAGCAATAGATACATGAGATGCTGCAACTATATAGAATGCCGAAGAGCAGTGACTGCGCAGTATATATTAGTGTAGCTGCTACTGAAAATTTACATACATGAAATATGGCTGAAGGAAACAAAATAAATTCCCAATAATGAAGATATGGGCTCCAATACAATATTTCTAGCCAACCCGGAAAGGATTGCTAGAAATACCGGAAAACATACAATGTGACAAATAACCCTGGGGTTAATGTGCCACTGCAAACTAGATCTGATATAAAATGAGGCTATGAAAGATATGAAGTACTGATGTCCTTCTCCAATGGTATTTCTAATTAGAAGGATGATCCCTCTACTCATAAATAGACCCTCCCGATGAGCTCAATGAACCCTCCAAGCAACTGCCTCTGAAAATAACATAGATCTGGACTGAAACTGCGCTCTGAGGGATGGAATATGGTTGGCCTGATGCCAAAGATATGAAAATATGCCTTTGAGTCCTTCTTTCTGATCCTCCAATGGATAGACAAGCCCTCCACTGAAAAAAAAGCTTGGGAATGACTCAAAGAGATCCTCCTTTCACTACAAGAAAAAAGGACATTGGT